>JAPYZR010000997.1:0-26575 GCA_030522945.1 Trichopria nigra
CTGTTTATTTCTAGCATTGTTGTTATGTATATCTATGTGTGTGTAATTTATTTGAATACAATTCAATGTACAAAGAGCATTATTATCTATTGTATTAAATTTTAAGAAGAAATAATATAATGTATATAGTGTTTAAACATTGTGTTTTTTAATAGAAGCCCCTGAAGAAAAAGATATTTATAATTAGGTGGTGAACATATTACTTTATGTTTATTCGCAGATGCGTAACAAAGTAAACTCCATAATCCAAATTTTGTTTCGGAAAAGATTTCATATAATTCTTATCTAAATGTAAACAGAACAACGGGTGATGTACGATACGATGTGTGAAATGTAAGTCGAAAGATTGCATATCATTGTAATTCACTCGAGAGCAAGACAGTCGGAAATGTGTACTTTTCATTCTTGACGTACACTTACAATGTGTCATACATATTGAATTAGTATTTTTATTGTAACTTATTATACATTTAATTTATTTATTATGTAACCACCTCATTAATCAATGAATTCTTACAATAATTCTGTGAATTCTGCACTTTAAAGGCTGAGTTTTTACTTTTTAAGGTTGAGTAACCTCTCACATTACATAAATCAAAATATTGAATTAAATTAAGTGTCGAAAAGTATTATAGGCCTCTTCAATGATTAGATAAAAACGAAACAAGCATTAATCTGGTCTAACTACATTAATCATGATATATACTTATATATAATTTTTTTCAGAAAATTCCATGTTGTATAATATTTTAATAAAAATTACACATAAATACGATTGAATTTCAAGAAAATTATCATTTAATTTAATTATTGTAAACGACTTATTAATCTTAGAATGTTATATTTTCCTGTAGTAATTATGTGCAAAAATAGCATAAGAATTATTGTATAAAATAAAAATAACAAATAGATATATACAAATAAATAAACAAAAACAATAAAAGAATAAATAAAAAAAAAATTGTGATATAATAAAAAACAGAAATTAAGATTTATTAATAAAAAATGTTGACATTTTTATTCACACAATAGACATTTAATTAATTAATAACAATAAATTTTGTCAATAACTTCTTAATTTATATTCATATAAATGGTGTACTATGTTTTTTTATTTTTTTTTTGTTATTTATTCTTTTATTATTATTTTTTAATTTTTATAAAATATATACATATATATCTTAGATATGCATGTACCATCACAAATTGTTACATTTGAATAAACCCAATTTTGTTTTTTTTTTGGTCCCCTTTGATAAAAGCGTTCAAAATAATTTGACCCGAAATAAATCGATCTGGTTAATTGCTTCTTTGAGTAATTTAACGGCCACTAATGGACATTGAGTACACCTGTACTTGTACCTATATTATTATTGTATATATACGAATTGATACCGACGACATTTTCAACGTTATCGCACTATGCACACATGTGCACGGTTTACACGCAACTTGTAATATTTGTCTTTGTACAACAATAATGACACAATTCGCGCAGCATTTTTCGCGACTCTATTTTTAATTGTGTTTCTTTTATTATTACATTTATAAATTCATTTTAGAATTATAATTTCTGTCGATTGTAAGTGAAATAAAAGGTTTTGTAAAATTTTCTTGTCTTTGAAAATTGTCGTACGAAAGAATAAAAATTTGAGGATTATACATTTTTATTAAGCATCACGTGTATAGTATATATATTCTTAATATTCTTTATATTGAAAAATATATTATTTATTTATTTATTTATTTATTTATTTATTTATTTATTTATTTATTTATTTATTTATTTATTTATTTATTTATTTATTTATTTATTTATTTATTATTTATTTATTTATTTATTTATATATTTATTTATATACGGGCATTGCTGCCTTTAATCTTCAATTATTCAATAATCTTCAATAATCAGTAAACTACATCATAATAATTATTACGAAGAAGAAAAAAATTAAATTAAAAAATTTCTTTTTTAATCACAAAAATAAAATAAAAAAAGTAATAAAAGTAATTTTTACGATTACAAAAATGCTCGAATTATTGATGTAAATGTTGAATTCATCAATTAAAGACAAATTTTACAACGAATGACAGCAGCACGACGAAGTAATACGAGTACATTCTAACATTTAAAACAAAACCTGTCTAATACTACGTTATACAGTATATACAGAACGAAATACCATCTCGATTTAAATATTTATTATCATCGATCGTGGTTCTGCGGCGATTCACTGATAAACTCGTTGATATTACTCTACTGTACATTCTCCTGTTGGCAAACATGCAATTTTTTTCTATTTGTTAATTTATCATTTGAAGTATGAATTTATTGCAATTTCGATTCGTTTTAAAATATTTTATACGTAGATGTGTTTTGAAATGGTGAAAATGGCAATACTTCTTGGAGAAAGGTTTGCGCCGGTTGGTGTAAATCAGTTGAAATTTTTAAAATGTTGAAACATCATAAAATGTATTTATTTTTGCATTATTACAAAATTTAATTTTCTAAAATTTGTTTGAATGCTTTTATATTAATTATAATTATAATAAAAAAAGTAATTAAGCATAATAATTAATTATAAGGCATTATTAATTGTTCCTTATGTTTGACGGATATAATCATTAACGTATAATAATTAAAATTGATAAAATTATATTTAAGGTTTCTAAACTTATTATATTCTAATTAATCAAATAAAAATTCTTCGCTATATTTCTATACTGTAATTTTGTGTGTAGTTTCTAGGAGGCTTTAGCTGCAATCTAGCCATTCTCTTTTAATGTCACATACGTACACATATATACATATATACAAGGTACACTTAGTCTGTACACGGTTCTCCTATCCCCCTTGAGGATATCTTACGTTCACTCTGTTATGTTAATTATCCATTATTAATTATGTAACTACAACAAAAAAGAAGAAAAAGAAAATGCACTATACTAAATTTTGAACTTATTAAAGTGATTATTGTTGGTCAATAAAAGAGACCTATACTAAAACTATATTATATATATATATAGATATTTTTATTGTATATATTCTTTATTGTTTTATTGTATGGTTCGTAATTTAATTAAGTCTCTCGAGAAAATAGTGAGGTCTATAGATTTGATATATATTTGTATATATACACATCATATATATAATGTACAGTATAAATTTCATGTTTACCAAAACATCATGATCTCTTTCATTAAATTATTTAAAATTTTTGTTTACATCCCTGTCATAGTGTTTTCTATACATGTGTATTTACATAAAATACAAAAAACTCTATAATATTATAATAATATTATTATAATATTATTATTATTATTAAAGTACACAAAACATTGCAATAATCATTAAAACCAAGATATGCTATAGATTATTGCAAGTGAGAGGTATGAATTTTCGCAGTAGCAGAACAGGTCACGAAATAAACATTAAAAACAAATACAATAGAACGCTATGTGTAAACACAATTTTGATATGAATATAATTCAAGACGGCGATAAACATATATTCTATTTAAAATGTAAATAATAATTCTAGTGTAGATTAATATTACTACTATATGAATGTTTGAGAAATCATTCACATGTATATACCACATAATGCAAAACATTTCTATTAATTAACAAACTGAAAAAAGTATTTAATCAACTTTTGATGCATTTTAAAATATTCCAGAAAGTTTTTTTTAATTTGTTCGAGTTCTGTAATTCCTTATCATTAAACAGTCCTGCAGTTAATTCATCTTTATACCTGGTGTAGTTCTAAAATAACATTAGAAAATCGTTAAATCAACCTAACCTAACCCTGTTTTTTCGATCGGTTATGTACTGAATCCATCATTTCGTGTTATGAAATATGAACTTCAAATACGCAATTACAAACAACGACAACTTACGATGAGTACCCAGTTCGAGCAATTTCAAACAAATTTACATTCTTAGTCCACCGCAGTGCATTCGCCATTTTTAATTCACTTTGAATTGCATCATTGTAATATATCAGATTCGCTAGTATGTACTATCCAATCACGAAAAACTGACGAATACCGAAGTCATTCAATGCGAAACCATCTTCGTAGTTTCCGCTCGCCATTTTCGATTCGCCATTTTGAATTTGAAAATTTCAACTATACTATACTATACTATACTATACTATATAGTATATTCTGGCCTTTTTTCGAGGAGATTTTCCTTTTTGTATAAGAAAATTGATCCAGAATTCTAGATGTGTATATATAAAAAAAATCTGTAATCTCGTTTAATCCTTCCACTATTATATAATTATTCCACTAATTGCTTATTCAATTAAATATCGAAATGATTTATTGATCAACTCCGTTTTCCCTCGTTCCATCTTTTGATTTATATAACGATTTTAGATGTAGGACGACATACACCAAGGGGTGAAAATATCGAAACTTAATATGGGCGAGGCATATAAATAGAAATATGTATATAAAATACATTTCCAAATCCTTGTGCTACGCAGAATGTTTTCTTAATTTACTAAACAATTTTTGTTTTGTGTTATATAATATAATAATAAATTAATTAAATATATACATAGATTTGCTCGTCTTTAGAACATTTTACTAATTCGATCATTTTAATAAATAAATTTAAAGCTAACATTAATATAGCATCATACTTCGTTACTAGTGCGGGAATTGAAATTTCGCGCACGAGTAAAGAACAATATTTCTGTTAATATAGTATTCGGGAAAATTCGTGTTTCCCGCACAGTTTTTAGAGCTGGCATTTGGTCTCGAAAAACAGTGCGGAAAATGCATACCATTAATAAGAAATAATATACTTTTCGTTACATGTGCGGGAAGTGCAATTTCCAGAACTTATAAACACAGTGTAAGAAGTAGATAAAGGTCCCCTTTATATACTATTATGAAAATGTATAACTGTAAGTTTATGTCTGTAAGTTAATTTCATCAAGTTAAAAATTATAAATATAAATTTTTATCTATATATAGTTAAAACTTAAATTGAGCGCCTGCAATGTTTGAAAACGATTTGTAACTCATCAGGTGATTTCACTAATGAAATAATGAAGAGAAAATTTTATTCTTTATTCTGATTTAACTTGTTTTTATTTTTTTCAAACGAGTTAATTTAATTATAACAGACAAAAGTTTGAGTTAACGAATTTAAAAATATATAAACTGAGTTACGATTAATAAACTTTTTAACTTTTAAGTTACAGGTTAAAAATAGAATAGATCGTGTTAGCAATTCTACAAATCGATTTATCATTTGTTTTTTCTTCAATATAATTGAAGAAATTAATTGATGAACTTATTTACGGTATATTCGCACGAGCACTATAATTGGAGCGAAAACTATAGTCATTATTAATTTCAATGTTATATACTCAGTATTATTCGAATAGGACAATTAATACTAATTGTTTAATACTAAAATTAATTTTCGTCTTCATTCCCAGATAATAACGTATATATTTCTCGCAGTAATTTTTAATCGTGAGTTTACTTTGTACCTGCAAATTTTCTATAAGTGTATGCACTTTTCACGTCCTTGTATTTTTCCTGAAATTCACTCCTATATAATGATGATTGTGCCTTTTTTTAATTTTAATAATATAACTTGAGAGAATAAAACGAAATATTATAACAAAAATCGCATTTTGTAAATTTATTATTTCGTTTTGCCCCTGAAAATACGCAACTCTAAAAGTATATATATATTTCATGCATTTGAAAAAAAACTGTTTTTCTTTCTTTTTTCTGTAGAAACTGAATGATGCATCTGCATCGCATTGTCATACATGAGAAAAAGGTCAGTAACGTGTTTCACTGAATGCTAGCAAATTGTCTGCGAGCATAATTGCGAAAGGTGTAATAATTCCGCAATTGTGAAATACTAGGCGACTATTGAACTCCTTTTGTACGTTTATTTCTATTCCATAATTCTGTTTATGTAGAAACATACGTAGATTGCGTAACAGCAATATGCTTTAAATTTGTGATGAGAATACGTGACGGAAATTCATAAAATTCAGACATTTTCTTTATTCGAAATATTGTTGTTATACCCGCGAAGGGACGTATTTTATAAAAGTTCAAAAGTTGAAAAATCCGAAAATGAATTTTTTCTTCCAAATTGTCTACTCGTAAAAGACTAATAATTGTTATGCTTATTGTAGAAAACAGATTAAGTATACGAGAAAACATTCTTGATATTGGAAATGACAATAATGGCAGAAAATTGCACGTTTCCGCCCGCTAATAATTAAATATTCTTTATAAGGTGTGAAAAATCCTTCTTTGCCAATAATAACTGATGCTCAATCACGTAGTAGCATTTATACAAATAGGTAATAACCAACTTTACGCCCTCGTTACACAATGAATTCATTTCTGTCCAACATCATAACTATAATAATAATAAAAAAGAAATAAAAAAGTAAGATAACAAGTTAAAGTGTGCGCATGTTATTACTTGCGAAATATACACGTGAATGAGGAAACTTATCAATATTTAAACTGTTTTAACCTGTTTTTTGAATTTACTTCTAGAACTGATTTTCTAACTAAATTATTTATTAATAAATTAAATGTATATGAAATGAAAATGAAAAAAATGTAGGAATAAAATTACGTTGAAAATTGTTTCTTTATTATTATTCGTCGTATTTAATGAATTTTGATTATAAATAATTTACAATGGGTTGGTTCGCAGTGTACGAAATAGTGATAAAATAAACATGTATATGACCATGTACGCGTTAATTACGCTAAATTCCACATGACGCAGTATGTTTGATTACCAATAAAGCAAAAAGCAATGCCATTTCAGAGCGAGTGTTTAACGAAGTCTTGCGAGATGAAATCATTCGTCGCTTGAAAGTCAATTCTGCGATTTTTTTTTTGTTCGTCACTTATTTTTAATAAAAGATAAAAATGAATATACGAAGTAATAAGAGTTTCTTTTTTATTCGATTATTCATATATGACACTTTTATGGATTCTTTTATTTTTTTTCTTGCAACAGAATTTTGAGCAATTTTTTGTTACTGATCCTCCATTCCCATGCGCCGTCAACACGTGAACAAAAGTGAACTGTGTTATGTTTACCCGAGAACAGGTTTCATTTCCTACTAGATAATATTTCCGAGTTGTCCGAACGTAAATGTCTCAGGAATGGCATTTTTAAAGCCATACGAATTAACGACTGAAATTATTTGTATATAAATTAACTGCTATTACCATCCTATATATGAGTGAGATATTCGTTATGTCATCAATTTAGACGTGAATTTATAACTATTAAAGGTTAACCTTGTTGGCGTACCAATTAGTAACCAACTTACCTTCGTAGATATATGTTCATTATTTTTACTTCACAGATGAGCAAAAAAGATCAAAAAATAAAAGTTCTCCATTTTGTTGTCATAATAGCATCACTAATTTCCCAAGTCTGATCTTTAGGTCATATGGAAATATCTCCTAAACATTTTTCGGTATCAGAAACGTCACTATAGAACGTTTCATTTAACTTTTAAATTTTTAGCTCATAAACGTTTCTGTAACATTCTGGAAACGGTGAATGTCCCACCACAAAAACGTTAGAGCGAAACGTTATACATTTGAAAAGTTTATGTGCTGTTACGATAACTGTACTGAAACCTTGCTGAGACTTTCTATCTTATTTTAGCAACGTTGCCTCTTTACTTCTCTAATTTGAAAAGGTCACGTGTGGTTACTATAACGACACTAAAACTTCTCTGCAGTTACTAATTCATTCTATATACAGAGATCAAAAATTTGTATTAGGTAATATTGCGAAAATGTGAAACTTTCTTGGACAAATTGTAACATTTCAGATGGTATTTTAAAGAAACGTTCATGTGACTTTGCCATACATTCCCTAAACATTTTATGTAAAACATAAAACAAGGTTACCTCTCAGGTATGTTTCTTTTTTGCATATAGTAAGGTTGAAATGTTGTTGGAACATGGAGTTCACGATATTTCCAAGACGATTACATTGTAATGTTCTTGTGATGTGTCAAAATTACTCGGTCGAATTGTAACGTTACAATTTTACTTCTTATTGAATAAGTTCCCGAGACTTTTAATTCATTCTATGCAACAAAGGAACGTTTCAGAAACAATAATGTACTCTTACTGTGTAACGTTACATTTTTATTAACAAATGGATACAATCGACTGAAAATTAATTCTCCAAATTCGTTTTAACACATTGATGTGGTTTGCAGCTCGATGGACCCTGCCCTTGACGGACGTCCTGACCGCTTGTTACGGAAACGACTGGGTACCTACACCGACATCGAACATCAAGGAAAAAGAACAGCAGACATCACTGCCGACATCTCCGTCTCGGTCGCCGACAAGTTTTGTTATACATTATGCCGCACGAGGGTCCAAGAACAAATGGAGTCACCACAATGTCACGATGTCCCACACGGATCCGCGGCAGGTTATTTCCTGGGTCAAAACCATCCGAAATTATCTCAAAAGTAAGCGTATACCATCGATTCGAATCGTTATTCTTACCCATGATAAATTTCAATTATTTACATCCAGAGATACTCGAAAAGGATTTAGGTATCCATCTCAATCGACACATTAGTGCTATATTCCTTCTGACGTATGATGATTTACCTCAGAATCTCTAGCCATGTCTTATATAGAATTTAGAATCAAAATAAATGTGATTTATATTATAATTTACATCAGAGATTCACATCGTTATTCATATCGAAAACATCATGTTCTAAAATTAAATGTCTCAACGTGCCAGTGACGATACTGTTTCCTACTGTCTTACCAATGACCCGAAATGAATTTAAAATGTTCAAACTCGAAAATAGTTCGAAAAGGATTTGAGAATCCATTTTAACTGACACATTGATGTTATCGTTTTAATATATGGTGATATACCTCACAGTTCATCCATACCTCACGTAATGTGTGTTCCACAATTATTACCATGGCTTTTCCCACAAGTTAAAAGTTTTTCTAAAATTATATGATTTCTTTTGTATGACAATTCGTTTTTATTTATTTCGACGCTTTTGTTCGATTCAATCGTCAATATTTGACCTGATATCATCATTATGTTATGTGTTTATCGGAAACCAGGATTCCATGACCTTCACTTCCTTTGTTCCTATCGATTTCTTTCATTCACTTCCTTACAATTGATTTGGATCATTTATTCATTGTTTCATTCCTTCGATTCATTTTTATTCACAATCATCTGATTCAAGGCTTTCAAATACTTTTTTTTATCATATTTATCACTCCGATCAGTATAGAGCAAAGAGATCAGTATAGAAAAGAGGCAAAAAGTTGGAGTTCAAAAAGTCCTCCAGCGCGTCGATTTCCTTCTTTTTTTTCTGCGAATTCTAAATGAATTCCTTAAAGAAAAGCTGAGAAGTCGACTCGTAAGAAGTCTCAAATTAAGAGTACTTGCCGAACTCCTTCTGTCCAAATGTTTACATCAGATCTGTTGATTGCATTGATTACACGAGTTAAAATGTTCTTGATAGGTTTGACCCACCGGCCTCGCAAAATTATGATGTTTGTCAATCCTTTCGGTGGGAAGAAGAAAGGCCTCCAAATTTGGGAAAAGCAAGTTCAACCGCTCATGAATATCGCCGGTATCGAAACCAAAGTGCTGGTCACGGAACGAGCTGGCCATATTCGAGACACCTTATTAACGGCTAACTTGGATAATGTACAGGTATACCTACTTTTTTAATATAAATGTAAACTATAATAAACGAATCTTGAATGTTTGGGTAGGATAATGACGGCATTTATATCGCAGATATTGCACAATGTCTCCGTAATATTACATATATATCACAGAAAGCTTTCATGTCCGATGTGATACTCGTAAACCCCACATAGGAATGTAATATCACGGTGACGTCTCCAGAACACTTCGTATGCGATATTGACATTCTGGAGGGACATTTTGGAGACATTTCCAGAACATGTCATGTCCACCTTTTTGATATTCTTGCTACATTTGCAATATTGTAGGGACATTAATTCTGCAATGTTCAGCAAACATTTTTGGGGCATTTTAAAGACATTTCCAGAATATTCTTGAAACGTTTAAATTACAATATTTCAAATGTGACATTTGTGATATTCTAGGGACATTCTGGAGACTTCATTTCTATATGTGGGACAGTCTCATCATAAATGTGTACATTAAACGTTTAAGTATCGAAACTCATCGATAATTGATAATAATTATTTCGTAATAGGAATTGGCGACTGAGATGGGTGGGGGTGAATGCAACTCAGACAAAAATCATAAGACTTTATCATTTTTGTATCTCGAATCTCACACCTTGATTATCTTGTATTGAATTGATTCAAGATTTCAGTGGATCAAACAGGTTTTGAACTACGTTTTACTATACCTATATAAAAGAGGATTAATGGAACGAATCTGTGGATTCCGTTTTTTTTTTTAATGCTTTGTATATATACGATTCGACTCTTTTAACAGCTAGCAGGTTATTTACATTTTATTTGTCATATTCATTTCCTGTATTAAATTTACACGTATATAAAATTCACAACAAAGTATTTGTATTCACGTTTGATGGATACATAAAATCTTGCAAATTCAAAATATAGTATATGTAGATTATTGAATGAAAAATCGATGACGTCGTTAATTATTGTTATTGTGTAATATAATGTTTTAGACAAAATCTTGTCAATGTACAAATAATAAGTATATATATAAGACGTTTATTATTGTTATTATTATTTTATGTATAATTTCATTCAATGATCCACAACAAAATCTTTTTCTAATTCAACTATAAACGGTTTTTAATATTTTGTCCAATTAACTAAATAGTCGATAGTTTTTAGATTCTCGAATTAAGAATACCGATTTTGAAAAGAAAAAAAATTATGTCAGAAATATCGTCTCGAATTTTAGACCACACAAGACGATACAAGATAATGTAATACAATACAATACAAATCATGATTAGATCAAACGAAACAATTCAAGACGAGAAAAGTCAAGACAAATTGAGATAAGACGAGAATATATAGTGATGTTTGTTAAAAAAAAAATATATATATATATTTATTATTATGTTGATATGCTCATGCATATTTCATTTCTTGATTGTAAACAATTTAATATTTTCAAAAATGAGTTTTGGCGATCATCTCTCAATACTCACTTTTCGATGTACATATATTTTTTATATTGTTTAATTAAATTAATAAAAAAAAAAAATAATAATAATAAAAAGGTAATGATGATATAAGTAAGGAAATCATTTTTGGCGGGAAGTCATCAGAGGATCTATATAATAATGATTCGGCACGAGCAAAAATCTAAAGTACCGTTTGAACTGAATTAGTCGTTTCGCGTATGTATACGTTAGACTTCGACCACGAGTACAATGTTACTATACCTTCCAGCCACGTGTCTAATCCCACTCGAAACTTTTTAACTCTATACACACAGTGGCTCTCAAATTGCTGACATGCTTACAAGTTCAACTTACATGCGTGTAGATGTGTACATAAAGCATGCCATTGATTCAGTCGTTGGCCCCTCGTGCAAGCGTATTTCCATATTCCGCAAGGGCCATTTAAAACTATTTTTTTTTAAAATTATATTTATAAATTATATAAATAAATTAAAATCAATTGTTACATACATTGTAAATATATATATATACATTATGCTGATCATTAAAACAAAAAAATTCAAAAAGCAAAAATTCAACTGCTTTATTGTCTTCCTAACTTTAAAAATTATAATCCCTCAGTTACGACAAAAACAATTTTTGTACTACATACATTTTATACTAGTTAGATTCACAACATTTAAAGATCATCAACTTGACAAGGAAAACTTTTCTTATTATCTATAAGTAGGTCAATGAACGCAAAAAAAGGTCAAGAAAACGATTCTTTTCGATATAATATGATAGGATATATTGTTCGTACGGATTATAGGAGATAAACGCAAATTACATTTCCTTTGCAAAAATCTTGCAAAAAGGAAAGGCACGTCGCATTTAAATAATTTTTTTTTTATTGAATCAGAGATGATTTTAAGCAGGAATACGAAACTTGGTACATAACAATTTTTAGTCTTGATGATTTTACAAAGTTAGGAAGACAAAAACAGTTTTTTAAAGATCACCTTAACATATATATATATATACAAAAATGACAAATTAATTTGTAATTAAAAACTCAGTAGTTTTTATTACAACAATGCAATATATAACATAATGTACATTCTAGTTTCTCGAACCTTTCATTGTTTGGAAAATGATTCGGCATTTTATTCGAACAATTTTAAACGGTGGTTAGGCGATTTAATGGTACACATAGTCCTTCACGGAAGACCTAATTGATCCTGATGATAATAGAGACCTCAGTATTTTCAACATTAATTGCTAAGAATTATTCACTAATAATAATTAATTACTAATTGTAAAGTATAAGTTCAAATCTGCTCTATATCATCCGACTAGAACTTCTAAACATGTTCGACTTTTTTTTTATATCTGATCATTACAAAACGATATAGGGGACTTAAGTGATAAAGGTGTGCTTTTCACGAAAACGAAGGGTCGACAGCACCGTATCAGTTACCCTAACAATTATTTAACAACAAGTTACGTAACGTTTATGGAAATGTTACGTAACTGTTACTTTCAATGATGGCTGGGAGGTTGATTTTTATTGAAGTTGATTTTTTTTATTCAATTTCTCTAATAATATTGACGCGCAGGATTTTTTTTGTTAAGAATAATTGAAGAAAAATATATTTTTTTAGTTGTTCCTATCTGGTATCTGGGGTTCCAAATACATGATGTTCTGAAATAATGCATTTCCTGATTGATTATATTCGTGTCTCATTATATGTCGACGACAGGTGCCGAGAAACAATATTTGGTATTGTTTTCAAGAGAATAGCAAGTGTATACGTTTCGTGGCATGAATTAGGCGGAGATAAAGATTCTTCCTTATTGTACTTTTAAAAATTTCTTGATTTTCACAAATAACTTTTATCTAAAATTTATTATTGCTATTAATATATACGGGTAGAAAAAATGCTAAATTTTGTATTGATCATTTGTAAAGATTAAAACTCAAATTCTCATTAAATTTCATAGATTAAGAGGGTATACATTGAAGAAAAAATTCTATATAATCATAATATTTATTGAATATATAAATAAATTATGAACTTGATTTAAGAAAATGTTTCCTTTTTTTATTTAGTAAATCTTACATAATTCTTTTTTTTAATTCGAAAATCTTTTCTTAATTCGAGTAAATATATTTACTTACTACTATTCAAATAAATATTTACTTGAAAAATAAAAGTATTTTTTTTTCAGTGTACATCATGTCGAGCATAAATGACTTAACCTCGAAACGATGATTTTAAGAATTTGTAATATAAAATATAAAATTCTAAAAGTCCTTCTTATATATCTGTATTTAAAATATCGGAACATTTGCCAAATTTATAAATGTCATTAGGTTAAGTGCAAAACCTCAGCTGCGTAATAAAGCGTTAAAAATAAGTGTCTAATTAAAACGTGGAATTCCGCCTGTTCAAATTGTTGACGTCTCTGATGGTCGTATTAATAAATAATGTAATATATATATAATATACAATTATTGATTATATTATATATTATATTATTTATTAATATAATATATATCTCGCGAGATGTACAGCAATAATGAAAGATCAAGGAAATATTTTCTTTTATAATTGTCGTAATTTTCTGACGGTTCATGCGATGCTTCTCAGGAGATGTATATAGATGCATGTCAAGGAAAACGTATATTCATACAAAGTAATATTATTCATACTAAATGTTGACGTATGAATAATATTCATATATCATTGTATGATAAACATGAAGAATTTTTTTAGTGATATCACTACAATTTGAATTTACCTGAATTAATTATTATATAATAATTATAATATTGAGAAAAATTTGTTGAATTAAATTAATTATATTATACATTAAAAAGTTTTACTTTTTTGTTTTAATCGAATTTTTTATTTAATTTATAAAAAATTATTTGAAAATGTCCAGTTGAGGAATCGCGTATTTTCGCACATGTATCTTTTAACTCACGTACAGTTTTTAACCTGCCACAGGTCACGGTTAAAAAGAAGTTATCTCACTTCGATCTTATTCAAAAACAGGTTTACGCACATTGTCGCCTGTGGATGCAAACATTTATGTATAAATATTTATGCTTTATTGACGTCATTTTTAAACTTTTTTAGTCGTTAAATTTTATGTTATGAAATTACTTTTTACAATGACGATGATTAATTTTACTTTTTTTCACAAAAAAAATATTTTCTAAATAGGAATATATTTTTGGATTTTCGAAATTCAAAATGGCTGATATGTGTAATTCGTTAGTGTCTCATTGTTTTATCTAATTCGTTATTTTTTTTTGTTATTTTAAAAAATGGAAAAGAAAATACTTCTATATTTCGACATTTTGGTCACCATGGTAAATTAGCCATTTTGGTGATCGAAGAATCGTGTCTTTTGTACATTTTCAGAAGTAATACAAGTTTACTAACAATCGAATACAGGTCTACTTATCACTGAGAACAACCGCAAAATTTGGTGCACGTCGATTTTTGGCCGCCATTTTGAATACGCCATGTTTTAAACAAATTTTCGCCTCTTCAATTTTAGTGTCGGGTCCATCGATTTCGTTCATTAGTAGTCGGTAGATACGCAGAATTTTTTTAAAGTTAGGATTCATTGAGAAGAAATAGGGTAAAAAACGATACTTTGCAAAAAACATTAAAAATATATGGAAAAACCTCATCTTGAAACTTTCTAAATTAGCAAATCGAAATGAACGAACCCGAAAACGTCTGGAAAACTTGGTTTGGTGAAAAAATTCTTCACATTTGTATGAGGCCGATATTTATTGTAAATTTGATTTCTCAGTCGATAACATCACTTCCTAACCTAATTATTCAAGTTAAACAGAAACTATAGATGTACTTTCGAGTCCAAATCTGTTTTAGGGCGATTTGACTTATTTTTTATGTACGTAGGTCAATGTTTAATGAAATCGGTTTAGAATTGGGCGAGAATTCACAAGAATAATTCTGAAATCACACTTTACAAATTCGCATTTTTATTCTTGTGAATTCTCGCCCAATTGTGACGTGTTTTCTCTGCAATTTGACGTACATTCGTAAAAAAACAAGTAAAATCGCCCTAAAACAGATTTGGACTTAAAATGTATCTAGTTTCTGTTTAATTTGAATATTTTAGGTTAGGAATTTACGTTATCGGAAAAGTCGCTCGGCCCCTTAATGAATAAATAACGATGAGATACAATAAAAAATGTTTGTCTACTCATAGGGAGTGACATTATCGACCGCGACAACAGTTAGAATTCAAATGAAAATCGTTTTATGCTTAAGGTGGTTCTAAAGTAGAGCCGTTACCGACCTAACCTCAAAACAGGAAAAGTATAAATAAAAAGGGATTGAAACATTTTTCAAAATTCGGGCTTTGGAAGGATGATTCTACACATCATATACAATTCGCAACAAAATATCTATGACATTGATTCCCAATTAAAAGAGGAAAATCCGAAATAAATTATGTTCTCTTACCAGCAACAAAAAAAATTTTTTTCGGATAATTCTTGTTTAATTTAATTTGAAACCATTTCAGCGATATTTTTTGTAGAATTGTATATGTTATGTAGAATCACACTTCCAGAGCCCAAATTTTGAAAAAACGTTTCAATCATTTTTTATTTATACTTTTATTGTCGGAATGCTCAGTCGGTAACTGTTCTACTTTAGAACCACCTTAAATGATATATTATATTCTTTCCGTGTTTTCTAGCGCTTATCGACAATTTCCATTTGCAGGCTGCAGTGTGTATCGGGGGCGATGGGACATTTGCCGAATTATTCAATGGTCTGATATTACGCACAGCTAAGGACCAGCAGATCGACCTTAACGACGCGACGGTGACACTGCCGAAACCTACCTTACCGGCCGGGTTAATTCCTAGCGGCAGTACCGACACGGTAGCCTACACTTTGCACGGCACCACCGACGTGCAGACTGCTGTTATTCATATTATCTTCGGGGATACCTCAGGTCTCGATCTCTCCTCCGTTCATAATGAACGCTCCTTGCTCCGAATTTACGCAAGTGTTCTCAGTTACGGCTACCTTGGTGACGTCATTCGTGATAGCGAGAAATTCCGATGGATGGGGCCGCAAAGATACGATTATTCTGGTAAGTTTACATTTTATTTCAAGAATGGTTCGTTTGGGATAATTTGTTTTCGAAAATGATAATACTGTTTTTAAATTTAATGTTTCAATATCGTTGTTACTTCGTATAATATTAAAAAATTTTTCAATTAAGAATTAGAAATTGATGTTATCGACCGAGTGCTTCAGAAGTATCGGAATTTCAGGAACCTACTTTATCGATAAAGTTTCCGACATCCATATTTGAACTTTTATACAAAAGTCGAGAAACTATATTTTCTAGACGTAGATTTACATGTGTCGGTAATAATTATTTAAATTGCTTATTACCTAAATTCATTATTAGTAATTAAATACGTTACAGCCTATATTTCATTCATTCGTGATAAATCAAAATATGTTTTAAAATTTTCCATTCACATATGAACATAATGTACGACATTAATTTTTGCACGTCTTATTTAATCGTTAAAAATTGAAAATTTCAGGGTTGAAGAAAATAATTGCCAATAAAGGGTACGAGGGTGAAGTGGAACTTCTTTCAGATTCTTGCCATCCTTCGTCTTGTTCAAGATGCATCAGTGATTGCGCTCGATGCCTCCAAAGTTCAAAAAGCAGCATTCCTAATAGTAACGTCTCTAGTAAGTTTTTTATATTTTTACAGTGATAACGGAGCGAATTCATTTGCGTATTCCAATACTTTCCATCATATCCAATACCGTTTGAATTCAAAATTAAAATAAAAAATACTTGAATTAAATTTTATGCTTTTCAATTTGTCTTAATCAAGAAATAACCATTACAATATGTTAATGAATTTTGAATTAAGATGGTATTGAAATGTATAGAATTTAATTTGTTAACATATCTTTATCGATTTAAATGTATTAAAAAGTATTTAAATGAACAGATGTGAATTCGATTCGTTATAATTTAATTCGTTTTTGAATATGTCGAATCCACTTCTATACATACACACAGACATATGTATATATTCTTTCTAAATACAATTTCGTAACGTATTTCAATTCTTTTCTATTCTTAATTTCTTTTAATCCATCTGAAAGGAAAGACCGGTTATACGATTTGAATTCTTGTATATACACACGGTGACGGATGCCTTTTTCTATTCTTCATGGTGAATAGAACAATTCTATTTTCTATTTTTTCTATCACATACAACGTACCCCAGTAGACGAAAAGGAATTGAAGAGCAAGGAATTGGATATAAAAGGATAGAGAAATATTCATGCCATGCAACAGTGAATTCTTATCTATTCTTCTCAATTCCACACAATCCAGGTTTTAGTTTTTTCAATCCTTTTTCGTTTAAAGAGGTCCTATTTGGAGACTGAATGTAATTGGAATAATAAATTCGTCAAATAATAATATAAAGTCAAAATCTTAATATTTTTGGTGAAGAAGAGGCTGAATTTGAACAATTGAAATTTTGTATTCTTTTTAATTCTTTTTCATTTAATGGGATTAATTGTCAGTATATTCGCACATTTTGCGATTTCTTCTGAAAACATTCAATTAATGTTTGCACGTACTCCATAAATAGAAAGTACATAAATAATAAATTCATATTTTTAATTCTTTTTAATATTTGTTCAACATTTTTATTATTATTATTATTATTATTAATTATTAGGTCATTTAATACTTTTCGAGTGGCAAGAAAGTGAATTGAAACAATTGGAGTTTTTAATTCTGTTTAATCCGTTTTCGACTGCTGGGTCCACCAAAATAAAAAAGATTAAAATGTATTAAATAGAATTCATTGAATTGAATTCAGATTTTGCGTTTTGAATTCAGTTTTTTAACATTTTGCAATTATTTTCTATTATTAATTTGCATCAATTCATTTGAAAGAAAAGACAGCTTATGCTTTTAATTCATCTAAATATGCATGCACTTATAGGGATGCTCTTTTCTATTCATTCCAATTTTTTTCGATGAATGGACAATTTTAATTTTATATAGAATACGTCCTCTATGGACAACGAAAAGAATTGTTATAAATTCATATTCTGAATTCTTGTCAATTCATTTCAACACTTCTGGTCAAGATGTACTGAATTTGAAGATGAAATGAAATTTTGTATTCTTTTCAATTTTTTGCTCGAAAAAGTTGTAATAAACCCATAAACTATTTAATAAGTTAAGAAGAAAAGGAAGTTGAAGACACGTATGAAATACGAAAGGATCCAAAGAAATATTTGTTGGTCGACATTTTTAATGCGTCCAATTTATTTTCGGATCAGTCCTTATAGAAATGACATAAAATCGAAACAAGATTCCAGATGAATTCAAAATTGTAATTCTTTTAATTCTTCCGAATTCAGTTTATTGAATCTCAAAAAAAAAAAAAAAAAAAAAAACAATTACAAAGAATTAAAACAGATTCCATATAAAAAATAATAATTCTTTATATATATTGAGCTCCAATAACATTTATGAAAGATTTGAAGAAATTAAAAACTCAAATTGTACTGTTTCCGAATTTCAAGATATCCGGTATAGAAAAAAGATCACGTAAAGAAATTGCATTCATAGGTATATAAATAAGTAGAGAATAATTCAGCATAATCGTTCATAAAATTCAGTCATTTTAAAAACTTGACAAAACCTTCGATGAGAACGGAAGTATCGATTTTGCGGTTTGCTAACCAGCGGCCAGATAGAAAGCTTTTTAAACATTCATTAATTATCGATAATACGATCATTGAATTTTATTAAAAGTTGCCGAGTTAACCCGTGTCGCATCGGATTTCGATATTTAAAATAATTGAATTCTACACGGTTTTCAAGTGGTAACATTAATTGCGCAGCACACAGTGAATATTTAATCAGATACATTTACAGACTCATTATAAATATGCTTTTCAATAAGTTGTAATTGTGTTTATTCGACTGATACTATATTGCCAATGTTTTGCGTAAATTAATTTTTAATTTTTTTTTTTTTATTTTTAATTTTTATTATTATACTGAGCATATAAACAATAATTATTCAATATATTATTTTAATATTATATTAATATATTCAATAATTATTGTTTATATGCTCAGTGTAAATTAACATGTTTGAATAAAAGTCAGAATTGCTTTAAATATAAAGAGATAATACATAACGAAACTTGATTACAAAAATCCAATTTATTGAAAAGATGATACATTTTAAAAATTTGGTCTGTCTGTTAAGAAACACTGTTTTTTCTTAAATTTTTTTAAGATAATTTTTTTTGCTTATGAATTTGTCTACATACTTAATACCGATAAATATCGCGTCCATGGACCCTAAACTAATAGTTATTGGCTTAAGATTCATACAAAAAAATTTTTATTCATACAAAATGGCGTTCAAAACAATAAATTTAACTTTTAATCTTCAGCAATTTTATTCTCAATAACTATGGACTTGCGAAAAATTTTGTAATAACGAAAAAAACAAAGAATACCCTCAAATTTTTTCAGAATGTTTAAACAATTTTTTGAAAATTTCAGTTTTTCCATTTTCCGAAAAATTAAAAAATTTCTTTCATCAATTTTAGGATGTTTTTATTCTTAGGAAATTTTTCCTAAAGTCCATAGTTATTGAGAATAAAATTGCTGAAGATTAAAAGTAAAATTTATTGCTTTGATAGCCATTTTGTATGAACAAAAAATTTTTTTTTTATTATAATATTAAGCCAATAACTTTTAGTTTAGGGTCCATGGTCGCGATATTTATCGGTATTAAGTATGTAGAAAAATACATAAGCAAAAAAAAATTTTCTTAAAAAAATTAAAAAAAAACAGTGTTCTTTTTTTTAATTATCAATTTTCACATAAAAAACTCATTTTAGGGATTTCTAACCATCACTATTCGAAAGAGCGACCTTTAAAACATGGGGTACAGTGGTTCAAACATTTTTTTTCGATCAAATTAATTGTACCGTCAATCTCTGAACTTTAAGTATCCGTTCAGGCGCTAATGAGTTAAAACGACTTTATACAGCAAAATGAGTGTTATTATATATTATTTACAATATTTAATGTATATTGTTTACTCATAAATATTTTATTCGTATTGATATTTTCATTATTATGTAGATACAAAATTTTTATTGAAAATTCATCATAATTTCATCACCTCATAAAATCATCAATGCGTTTGTATAATCTCGTATTATTTTGCAACTTCAATGTAAATAGAAATTAACGTAAATTTACCATCGGCAATTGTCTGACCGTTACACATCACGTATTATATCGAAACGAATCTCCCATCGTTGCAAAATAAAATTGCATGTCTCTAATGAAAATAATCATACAAGATGCGCAATGCTCATCATTTTGTGGAATAGCTAATACACAATGTCGGATTATTGCGTGCGTTCCGTTGTCATTTTATCATCGATCGCACGAAATGAGTAAAATATTAGAAAAGCACATGGAAAACGCAAGAAATGCGTGTGTGTGTATGTGATGAACAGCGCGATAATATCTCCGTTGTATACTTCCGCGTTTCGATAATTATCTATGAATTTGCAGGGTGCGCGTAATCGATAAAGAGGGCATTTCATTCCCTGGAACAAAATACTATCATCAACAATACATTAACAATGATTTGATCGCGTCAATTTTATTTTACATACTTTTATATATATGTAGTGTTATACGTGTATATGGAATTGGATGACATCTTTTGTTTAATTAAAAATTGGATCTTTAATACAATTACAATATAACATCAAATGCTTAACAATATAGAATAAGGAATAAATGTGAAAGAAGACATGGAAAAATTCTCGTTTCATTTTCAGAATGGTTAACTGTCAGAGGTAAATTCTTCATGGTAAATGGAGCAAATGTATCCTGTGCTTGCACCAGGAGTCCCATGGGGTTCAGTCCACATTGTCACATTGGCGACGGTTGCGTAGACATCATTCTCGTCAGGCATACCTCTCTTCTAAACAATATCAGGATGCTTTTAAGGCTTAGCAGCAAAGAAAAGACCCTGGTAAGTCAAAATATGAAGTTCAATCCGAATATTGATATGAATTCAATTAAATTGAAGTCATTAATTCTTTAATATGAATCATTCTGTTTTTTTTTTTTTTTTTTTTTTTTTTGTTCAATCTGTTTTTTTTTACGTTTTAATACTTTATTATCAGAAAATAACACATACGAATTAAAATCGCACAAAAATGAACTAAACGCATAAACAACGAATTAAATTATCTAATTTATAATAGAACAAATCAGAAATTGGAAAGGAAATTTATGGAAATGATTTTTTAATACAATCCGTAGTCGTTTATCAGAATTAGAATTGAATTCAACCCACTTTAGAATTGACGTTCAATTAGTCGAATGTTTAAGTGTACGTCTAATATTTTTTATACGTGTCGAAAAAGTTCAGGGTTTGTACAATTTTCACAATCCACGTATAGAAATGGATACAATAAAAACATTTTGAATCCGGTTTTTGTCCAAAAACGAATTCAAATCATTTTCAATATAAATTCAAATACATCTTTTGTTTCATAAATTTTAAATTATTCGAAAATTTGGAAATAAAATAATTATAGTGAATTCATATAAACTCGGATAATTTATAGGTAAGATTTTTTAAATTCGTTTAAATTCTGCGATATAGTTTTTTTAATTATTAAGAGCCGCCCTACATGTCAACGATCATATACACCACCAAGATAAAAAGTTTATCCCCTAAATATATTTTCAAAATTTTAGAAAAACTCTAAAATCTGATAAAATTTTCGAGATTATTGAACCGATTAAAAATGTCGCACTTCATTTCAAAGTCTCGCATTCGTATATCGGACAAAATATTCAATTCGTTTTTATACGTCAGAGTTGGTTGGTATGTTATTCAATTGTAAACAATTCTTATTATATTTTCAGTACGATCTACCGTTTGTGGAAGTATACAGGGCTAGAGAATTTACATTTCGAGCAACGCCCAAGTCGTCGTGTTTGTCCCTAGATTCCAATAATGTTGTTTCAAGAACGAGTTCTCAACTTAGTGTGTGGAACTGCGACGGTGAGGTCATAGACACGCCAAATGTTAAAATCAGGTAATTTTTACAGAAGCTCAATATACATAATGTTTGGTTTTTAAAAATGTGGAATTTTTAATTTTAAAATGGCGAATAACATTTTTAAGTAAATTCATCCGATTGGGAATAAAAATACTTTTTGTCTAGTAATCACCATTTTTCGTCATTTTTGACTCGCCATTTTGATACTACCATTTTGAATGACAAAATTTTAATTAAAAGTCAAATCCAACGACCACGAAAAATTCTCGTATACCCGTCCACCAGATACGTAATTTTCTATTCTTTTTTACGTTTGACCGCCATTTTGAATTTCATATTTTTCTTTAAAAATGTAAGCTTCACTCAGATCAAATACTTTGAAGCACACCCGTATATTTTATTACGATATATATATATACATTTTATATCGAACTGAATTTTTTTGCAATTTAAAATTCAAAATGGCGGACATACTTGGAAAAACGTTAACCGTTGGTACTTTTATCTTAATTCGATAATGCTTCGTATTACAAAAAGTCGAAGGAAAACATTTTTGTCTCGAGTTAGACGCCATTTTGAAAGTTCAATCTCTACGGAGATTCAAGGATCTTCGTATTCTTGGAGTATTTTTAATAGAAAAAAATACAATGAAATGAAATTTTTGTAAGAATGTAGAAAATTAAATTCGTTATTCAGACTCCCTCTGTGTTCTTCTCCCTTTCAAAATGGCGTCCCGCAGGGAAATCAGACGTTTTCATTCGTGCCAAAATTCTCAACGTAAACAAGGATATATGTTAAGCGATTGTCCGAAATAATTGGTCATTATACGTCTCTTTACTTTTGCAGGGTACATTGTCAATCATTGAAGGTATTCACGAGGCGAATGGAAGCGCCGGAAAGGTCGAGTTCGTGCTTCTGTTTGGTTTGAACTTCAGACACCGGGTGCATTTCTTCAGCATAATAAAGCGTCGAAAAACCGAGTACATTTTAATGGAGTGTATTTAAAATGTTAAATGTGTGATGCCTCGCATTATCCGACCTGCTTATAGGGAAGGATCCAACCATGATGTATATTCTGATAGATAGAAGACACTCAAGTACATAGCATCATATATATATATATATATATATAATACATATGTCGCACGTGATGCATTATATATATACAATATATGTATAAAGTGCATATATATATATTTTTTGAACAATGTCGTACCCAGAGAAAAGAAAGTATTTTGTCGACGCATTATTCGCGAAAGACTCGAAGGAAGAGATAAGAGGTTTTATTTTATTCTCTCGATAGGCGACTGGAGATTATTTTTCTAAATGCCGTTTTGGCATCGCGCGAAGAATGATAATGAGAAAAAGATATTTTTGAATATGTATAGGGTTGTGATTCATGCGGTTGTCGACTTAAAGCTTGGGCTCTTTGCCGAGATGCAACGGGAATTGCGAATATTACCAGTCAATTGCAATTAGTTGATCACTTTTTTTTTCTTTGTTTTTTTTTTTTTTAATCTACGTTACTAAAGTGTGTGTTTTAATCGTGAGTGTATATTTATATATGGAATGAGAGAAAGAGTTAAGTTCATTTTATCAAGTTTTTATTGTAAGCGTTGATAGGTTTGGGCGAATCGACGACGATCAGAGACCTTCTTAGGAAGTCCATGTGATCAATTGAGGTACTTTAAATAGTTGTATAATTGACATTTTAAAATATTTATTGCTAGCTTTTAAGCGAGATACAAAAGTGATTTGTCGACGACCGTGCATACGCATTCCTCGCGGACGCGAATTTCACCTATAGTTTTAGGGCGAACAATTAACGATTTTTATATATATATATATATATGTGTTATTGGGAAAACGTTGCAATATGCATATAGCGCGTAATACTTGTCGATCTTAAGCATTTATTAATTTTCGTACGAGTTTTACGACTTCGTTTTACTTTTAGTCGATTGCGATTTTTTGCACATTTTCTTGGGTATGGATTTGGAAAATCGCGCCGTTTTATTTCTGAACATTCCGAAGGGGTCCATGCGACTAATTGATTGTGATACATGTATAGTATTATAGAGAGCAGAGGGAGGAAACGATTGTTCACTCGTCGTATATATATGTATTTCGGAAAATACACATGTTGATTGTAAAGATTGTATATATTCTATTAAATGAATCCCAGTATTTTTCTTCACTTGTTACTTTGAATGAAGGAATGATTTGAAGCAGGTTGTTCCTATCATCTTTATCACCATTTCAATCATCATCAGGTTAGCAACAATTAGTTTTTATGTTAAAATTGATAAAATTGAAATCCTATTTATTGTTATTGGTTCTAAATTTTAATATCCATATCAGGAGTTTACATCGATTTCAAGAAGATATACACCTTTTTTAATATTTATTTTTATATATTTTATCTCAACAATCTTTTTAAAGAATATACATAGTTTGACTTCCCTCGTTTCACGATGTAGCTGCGACCATGGCAATAAAGTCTCTCTGACGGAAGCATATATATACGTCACGGCCAAGTTGGAATCGGTTTTCCCATAAATTTGGAAACGTCGTAAAATCGTGGGATGTTCCAGAATGAAGTTTCGATATAAACGTATATATGCATAACCCGGTGCCATTGGATGAGCCCATGTACGTTTGATATTCAGTTTCTGCAGATGGGTAATTTATTCTTCAATATCTCGAAAACAAGATCGATAGTGTTGACAGACGAAACGAGAACGAATTAAAAATGTGAACTTTTTTTCAATATTTCTAAATCCATTTTTTACGCCACAGCAAACGAAACAGAATATACCTAATTCAATATTAAGAAAACAAATCGTTGATGGTCTGAATCCAATTTCCTGAACTGTGTGAATCTTTTTCTATTCCAAATGCCTTTGAATGTCCAAAAAAGAATAATGCTTCGAGTTTTAAATATATCTTTGAATCTTTAATAAATTTGGAGGTTATCTCGGATCAACTCCAAACATTGTTCAACAATGTTGTTTTCTCGAATCTATTATCATTTCTTGAGAGTCAAGAAATTGGATTCAGAAGAATTAAAAGAATTCAATTTTCAATTCCTCTTAAAAACCTTTTCGTTTGCTGGGGCTCTATAGAGAGGTCGAACAAAAGAAGAAAATGAATTGAGAAAAAGAGTCGGGAAAACGATATATTGAATACTTTTGAATATGTTTATACATTGCTTTTTATAAGTATGCATATAATAAAATATAAAATAAAGAAATTCTTAGTAAAAGATAAAGGATTGAAAAGTTTAAACTTGGATTAAAAATGATTAAAAAGGAGAAAAAAGGATTGATAAAATTGATATCCTTTATGACGAATGTTTCTGAATTCTTGTCAATCCAAGTTTTGATGTTTTAATTTTGTTACTGTGTGAATAAATAATGAAGCTAATTCATATCTATAGTATTCAATACGTACAATGGATTTAAATTCTGAAATCATATTTATGAACGGAATTCTATGCTTTTTAATAGATTCGAATCTAAAAATAATATTTAACTTTAATTTTAACATTACATGGCTTTTATATATAAAAATTTATATAATACATCCTAATCTAAATATATTTATTTTAATCGTACGTAATGATAATTTTTTCATAAGTTTTGTTGATTATTTAAATTCTATGTTTTTCAATATTTATTTGTTTTAATATGTTTGAATTTAAAATTAATATCTATACATTAAATACTATCTCAGCAAATGAAAGTGTATTAAAATGAATCGCTGCGAAAAGTATTTAGTTATAATTAAACGAATTTATATCTATACTTCAATTCATTTCAATGCATTTAAATTTACGAATAATAATTATAAATTAAAATCAATGCTCTTCAATAGATTTAAATGTAAAACTAGGGGCTTCGCCCGTGCGGCCTTCGGCCGCCAACCCCACCGGGGGCTCCGCCCCCTGGACCCCTGGCGCGCTGTCGCGCGTAGCTCGCTTCGCTCGCAAAATTGATCACGTTCGGCCCTTCGGGCCTCACTGACAAAACACACTTCGCGGCTGCGGCCTTCGGCCGTACTATAAGAAGTTTCCATACTACTTCTATGGCCATTAGAGGTTTTGCACTTATAATTACAATTATAATTAATAATAAAAATTAATTCATTATTTTTAAGAAATGTTTTTCTTAAAATCTGATTTATTATAATATTGATAAAAAAATTTGTAAAAA
>JAPYZR010000998.1:0-40428 GCA_030522945.1 Trichopria nigra
TAATAAAAAAAATATAAAACAATTTTTTTCTTATTGGAACTTGAGAAATATGGGTGAGCGGTATTAACCGCTGAGCGGTACAACCCCCGCCTCCCCTAGTTGTAGTATGCCACAAATTAGTGACATTTTCTACTGCAGGGGTAGATTTTAATAATTAAATATTTAAATCGATGAATATTGATTATTGACCCTTTTTTACCGATGAAAGTTTCATAAAAATGCTAAAACTAGGAGATATTGCATATTATTGTGCAGAGCGTAATGCTTAAAAAATTTTATTTGTAATTTGGACATAATAAAGAATTCGGTGAAGGAAAAAACAGTACGCGAAGTCTCACTTTGCGCAATTAAGACCTATCGAGAAGTCGAACATTACGTATAATTTTAGTATTATTGCTGGTAATAAATATTATATTAATTCACATATTTGATTTAAATGAATATATAAGAACAGTAATAAGTACAGGATTGAATACGTTTAAATAAACGAAAAATAGCAGTTGAAAATGTTATGCAATATTGTAAAACCCAACACATTGATTGAAAATTCTGTCATCTTTCAGGAATCAGTATTTTATTCACAAAACCAGCAACTGAGGCACCTTCAATTTTCTCTTTCACATTGCCATTTTCTACAGAGGTTTGGATGTATATGGCCACTGCGTACCTACTAGTGTCCATTATGCTTTTCTTTCAAGCAAGGTATGTCTTTTGTTATTCCAACCTATGAAATTATAGATTAATTTTAATATTTTAATATTTAATAATTTAATAATTTTAATTAAAGCCACTGTACACGAACAAAAACACACGTATTTTAAAACATTTTTTAAATGAATCCTACCACAAGTTTGTAAATATAAGAAGGTATGAAAATATATATTTTTTGAAAATCGGTTACCCAAAATTTGTATGTATAGATTGAATAAATGTCCAGGAACAAAAACCATTTTTTTATTCTTAATCTATTATACCCAATAGCCAATAGTATAGGGATTAATGAATATATTGAATGCTGAAGAAATTAGAAGCTTTTTACATAATGCCGCTGATTCTCATATGTTTATTTTTATAAATAATTTGTTTATATAACTATTACATTTGTTAATATTATTAAAATGCTCTTTGCACTTCCCTCAAAAACTTACTAAGAAACCAATAAAAAATTCGAATTTTATATATATATATATATATATAATTTAATAGCAAATCTTGTTACTTGCATTTTTGTTATAGTTAATGATTGACAACGTAAGGAAATGTACTTTCCATTTCGAATAAACAGCAAATACTTTATTATATAGTCCAATGTTCTTGGAACACTACCCTTCGTCATGAAAAATAAAACCAATATAATATTATACTGGTTTTATTTGTAATATAATTATAATATAATATAATATATAATATAATATAATAATCAATGCACTTTTAAATTTCAGAATGGCACCAGGCGAATGGATCAATCCCCATCCTTGCAAACCGGACCCAGAAGAATTGGAAAATAATTTCACTTTGACCAATGCTATGTGGCTTACAATGGGTTCTCTCATGCAACAGGGATCGGACATTCTACCTAGGTTTGTTCTTAATTTTCATTATTTACGCACTTATGTACTTATGAGAACGAAATCATGAAAATATATAAGTCAGCTCATAAAAATATTAATGAAGTAGCCTATATAGAGTCCCTGGTATTTGCATTGTTATTTTTTGTTATTTGAGTACTGGGTTATCTGAGGCGGCCGCCTATTCATTAAATCAGGCGGCTAAATAATTTCTTTACTGAATTGTGTACGCACGTTCCTGTTTACTTGTTACATATTTCAAAGATTATATCGCGTGTCTGTTTATCTAGTGCTACTTATTGTTGATTAGTCTTTGAGGATTCCGGCGGGGTTTTGGTAACCGGAGTGAGATGAATGCACCGCGGTACTTTTACAGTTTACGGCAGACTTTATACATTAAGATCTACGATGTAAACACATTTTAACTATAGTTCCTTGACACTCTGCGCCTTTGGTTACGTCCGTCTTGGCAATATCAGTGTTATCAGCATACTAAATATTTACAGAGGTTTTTTTTTTTTGTTTGCGATGAAAACGTAATTGCTGGCGTTAACAATATTTAAAAACATTTCCTACATCGTGAAATATTCTTTATTTAAACCTATGGTAAGAGTTTAAATTAAAACGATTCTTTTATTAACAGGACTCCATCTATCCGCATGATGGTTGGAATGTGGTGGTTCTTCATATTGATCATGATTTCATCCTATACTGCGAATCTTGCGTCCTTTCTAACATCTTCTCGAATGGAAACGCCAATTAACAGTGCCGAAGACCTTGCAAAACAAACGAAAATCATGTATGGATCTTTGAAGGGCGGTTCGACGTATTCATTTTTCAAAGTGAGAACAATATTACAATTCCTAATATCAAATAGAAATTTACATATGCATTATACTGAAGTAATTTGATAATAAAATATACATATATGTACATAACTTTTTATGCTGATTGAAATGTTATTATATTACTTTATAAAAATAAAATTCAATTAATACGTATTTTTGATGTTAAAATATGAGTGCAAAAAAAGTAAAAGTCTAAAGTCTTAATGTTGTATAGTATAAACATATCTGCACAAACCTATATATACGAATCTATATAAATGTACGTTTTATCATGTAAAACGCTCAGTAAAAAAATGTATGATTAAAAAAAAATAATTTTAATGAATAATATTTAAAATAAACTTAATGACATTTACTTTGAATTATTGGTGTTATATTGCATGGAATATTATTTTACGTTGCAGAATTCTAATTCTTCGCTATATCAAAGAATGTTTACGACAATGTCCGACACAAGGCCATCGGTGTTTACGGAAACCAACGACGAAGGTGTCGATCGTGTGCTTAAAGGAAGAAGATTATATGCGTTTTTTATGGAGTCAACGTCAATAGAGTACAGAATTGAAAGGAATTGTGACTTGAAACAAGTCGGCGGTTTGCTGGACAATAAAGGCTATGGCATTGCGATGCCACCCAGTAAGTTGTCAGCTTTTCAAATTTATTGTATTTAATTTCTGTGACATTATGAGGAACTGTTCTGAATGACAAAATTTTTGAATACTTCATTTACAATCGAAACAATTTATGCGAATTGCATTGTTGACTTATTAATTCTTTATTATTTTATAATTATTTACAAGAAATGTCTATGAAAGAAAAATAATGCCGTTAACATAAGTACAAACTTAGAATTTAACGATTTATTAAGATTATATTGTGCAATCTCAAATAGCAAACTCATTTTGTCTTAACGTCACAAATAGTCAGTTCATTCATTATATTCAATTTAATTAATTATGCGGTCGACATCTTTGGCAATGTATTGGATATATTACTTACCAATAGCCAGAAGTTAAATATCCTCAAGACTACACGTAACATAGATATTTGGTTGTCATTTGCAAAGATGATATAAGATGAATACTAGAAAACTTTAGGTAGATCATTAACATGAATAGAGAAATCGCTGGTCGAAGCACATCAGATCATTATAGTAAAAAGAAATACTCATTGTCGGAAGCTTTCGGTCGATTCGCATGCCGAGATAAGGGTGGTGTCTGTCAGATAAAACTGTTGGGAAATATTGCAGTATTAGAGCCACAATTACTTAATGCACAATGTTTTTCATTAGATCGTATCATACACCTATTATTTCATAACTCACTTACATTACAATCAAATTTAAAACTGAATTTGATTTTTTTTTTGCCTGGAATTAGATTCTCCTTACAGAACTATGATCAGCAATGCAGTTCTACAGCTCCAAGAAAATGGAGAATTGCAGCAACTGAAAACGAAATGGTGGAAGCATGAGGGTGGCGGAGTTTGCGCCGATTCGGAAGTTGAGCCAAGCAGTTCCAATGAACTGGGAATGTCAAATGTAGGAGGTGTGTTCCTGGTGCTTTTAGTCGGCTGTGCCATTGCAATTTTTATCGGCATCCTCGAGTTCCTCTGGAATGTAAAAGCAGTCGCTATTGCTGAAAAGGTACATTCCGACTATATAATGTTGATTACACTCAGACATTACATTCAGATTTAAAATCAGTGATAGGCAAGAAGTATATCTAGACGGATTGTTAAAGTGCGACTGAATTTTTGAAACTCAATATATTTGTCAGTTATTTTCATGCATTCGTATACTTAAACAATAAATGTTACAGATTACACCATGGGAAGCATTTAAGGCTGAATTAAAGTTCGTCGTGAATATTCGCGCGACAACGAAACCGGTTAAGATGTCGAAAAGCAGTAGCGGATCGAGTTCTTCGGGGACCGGTGGTGGCTTCGGCAGAGCAGCATCGACAGCGCGATCCATAGTAGGGTCTTTCCTTAAACTCGACGAGATAGGAAAATTGGAAAAAGATGGCAACACCAATGCGCGAAACACTGATAGGAGAGGAAACTAAACAGTGCCTTTGTTGAATAAAAAAAATCAATTATAACAATTCACATTTTTAAACGTATGGCTGAATTTTCACTCCAATAAATTTAGGGAGTACTATGTGAGAGGGTGGGGGAGGGGGGGGGGGTAGAAAAAAAGATCCAGGTGAACTAAGCAGAAACGATATGTGTATATATATGATAATAGTTAATTATAAAATAGAAGTACAATATACTTTATCATATGTCTAAAACAGGGTAATAGATTTATAAATAAAAAATATAGCCAGAATTTTTTGTTTCCAATTTTTTTTTTTTTATTCATAAACTTCGAGCGTTATGTTACATTATATTAGGAGCGCAGTGAAATATGACAAGGTGGAAAAAACCACTTCTCTTCGTTTATTAAAGGTTGTTTGAATGGCGACGTTGTGCAATACAATAAATAAATTATGTATTACGTATGTGAGGACGACAGCAATATGCCAAAAGAGCCGTTTTAATGAACATATTCGCGTAGAACATTTTGGCACAAAAGTGTCACACATTCGGATAATACATTCGTTACGGTTGCGGTCATCTATAGCATAATAACAGACATTTAACATTACTGATTATTATTTTATAACAATGGGTATTTGTGAAAAAAGAATTATTCTAATATTTTAGGCTATGGAAGTTTTGAGATATTGCGTGCGTTTAGTGTTACGATAGTAGACATTAATTTCCGAAGAAAGAATTTCGTGAAGCAATCCGAATGAATACGATGTACCAATAAGTGACCATGGCCGTAACCTTGACCATGCACAATTCAGTAGCATATTCGCTGTATTTGCTTGAAGCAAATAAAACACTTAAGTGGCAGGTTACGAATAGGGGCACGTCCACTTATTGGTTTATATTACTGGATGCAAAGTGAGTGAATAATGCCTTGTGATTATATGTTATAAATAAATTGTTGTTATTTGTTATATTTAAGCGAGTCAATAACAAATTATTTTAAAATGTTATTTTATTGATATAATATTAATCAAACCTTTCTACATCTATGGCACTAAATAACAATTAAGTGTATAATTTATTAATTCTATACTGAGACCGGATACTAATAATTTAAATTCGTGCTTTTTTCAAAGTCGTAATCATCGACCGAAATTTGAGGTTCACCGCTGGATAAATTAATAATATTAAATAAAATGAAATATCATTTAAATTTTCATTCTTTAAGAATGAAATTTCACTCCAAGGGATTTAAAGACTATAATAACTAATCCCTAAAATAAGAAAATTAAAAAAAAAGACCGAAACTGGACTTATGCGAATTAAAATATTGAATTTTTGTTTATACGCTCCCGTCATTTGGGAAGGGAGGCCTCAGAAAAGTAAAATTTGATAGTCCTTTTCAATTTTAATTAAAAGTAACCATATAATCATCATGATATTAATCAAAAGATTGATTGGATCCCTAGTAAAGATTATCTGAGGGGCTAGCTAGCGCCACTACGTGTCATCATGGTGCAGTCTAGCGCCATAGTCATTATCTACCAGGGATAATTCGTACATTTTTCTGTTTACAATAAATACTGTTTATTTTTTATTCAATAAGTTGTTTGGTTTTAATAAATCTATCGTGACTATGTGTGTAACGTTTGATTTACAACGCGAATGATCCTAAATTCGCCGAATTTTTGGTGGGCTTTCTCCTCCTTCCGCTTATTGATTGTCTTGTAAATTACGAAAACGTGTAGTAAATCTCTTGTAAACTATATATACGTACAATAATTCTTTTACATCCACAAAACTTTTTCTGTGGCTTAACTTATTGACACAAAACAGACAGACTTTTAAATCCTTGACTTTATAGGAACCCAAGAGGAGCCATAAATAATCTCATAGTCACATAGTACTATAAAGCGTAAACGGTTGTATATATACAGTTATAAGCTATAAGGTTGTAATCTATTCATCCCTTTAAGATTGCAATTGAACAAGTAGGCTCTGTTTCAATATTATGACGTTCATCATTATGTTGAATCGGTTTACTTTATTTTTCATTTCCATATCTATTTTTTTTAATTTATTTAATTCAATATGTTATGTCTTATTTTATTATTTATTTATTGTAAAATTAAAAGAATAAAAAAAAAACTATTTCGTATCCGAAGTTTCTGAGGAAAAATTGCCATTATTGAGTCTTGTTGAATTCCACAAATATTTAGTCACTTGTATAATTAACCCTTATATTGATAACTGACACTTTAAATATTTAATCGCAATACGGTATTTGGCGAACCATTTTTCTGATACTATTCAAGTTTAGATGGCCAGAACTTCCTTAAAACCAAAACCTTAAATTTGTTGGCTCTAATAAAATAGGTAATATTACTGTTACGGTTATTATGGCCCCCCTCCATTATCGAGAGTGATATTTCACATTTTGAAGCGATACAATTTTTATTCAGAAAGTGAAATTTCAATCTTGAAATAGAAAAGAAGTGAAAGAATCCCAAAAGTGTGGTTCAATTTTCACTCCAAGAAATTCAAAGAGCATAGAATTTATACACATGTTTTTTTTTTTGTATAGTCAAGGATGTATTGGGATTACAACCAGATGTTGCGGCACAAAAGTTTTAAAATAATTTTAAGAATTTCAAGATTACTATTCATGAAAAAATTTTAAACTCTGAAAATAAGGTATTAACGATATATAAAATTGGTATTTTTTCTTGGTTACTTAAGATCTTCGAATGTTTATTTTTCTTAAAAAGTACAAAAATAATGTATATGTTTATATGTTCTTATTTATTAATTTTATATTGTCATAATTATAATCCTCATCTCAAAATTCGGCTAATACCCGAATACAATATATAATATTGTAAGAATATTAGTCAAAGTGTCGTGTAATTGACAGAAAACAATAATATTAAAAAACAATAATATACATTTCAATAGCAAATGAGATTATGTTTTATTTGTGTTCGAGGATCTCGAGGCTACATTAACAGAAACTAGATACATACTTGACTAGTTTTTCTATACGCAAAATATTAGTAGATCAGATAACATTAGATGTTATTTACTTGACAAGTTTTCGTATCGAATCAGTCTACTTTGGTATAATGTCTTGAAACAAGAACTTGATTTTATGTATAAAAATAAACTCAACAATTTTTTTTTTATGGTGGGAAATTGTTCATAATATATATAAAAAAAATGAACTTTTATTTAAGTTATAAAATTAAGTAAAAAGTCGATTAAAGCAGTCCCGTATTGAACATTTGATCGTACCGCCAGGCCGTCACTGTAAATTCAGCGCTGAATGGTTCACGCACGAGCTCCTTGAAACAATGTGAAATTCAAGACTCGGTAATTTCCGAGTAATAACGTAAAACCGTCCTTTCCCGTTGCACGCTCGATTTGGTCGTCAAATAACTGATAGTCGAGCCGAAGAAAGGAAATCCGACTTCCGCACGGTTTAGTGCGGATCCAACGATTTGTAAGGGCCATCAGGGTCGCACGCGGGTTTTCCCTGTGTGGAGCCTCGAAGACTCGTGTATTCCCATTCGTTATTTTCTAGAGGCCTCACAGTGCTCGGTGTAGGACCGTCGGTGTCGGCGGGCCCCTAGATGAATCGAAACGTTGTCCCTCGACAATAATGACTCAAAGGTACCGCTCGCCACGGGGGTGCAGATGGTGGTGAGTCCGAGGGACGTAGAGGGGGCGGCAAAACGAGCCGTATTTCTGAAGACGAAAATCCTCTAACCGAATGGAACGGTTCGTTAACGCCATTATTGGCAAGTCCAAATATTGTCGGACGCTTCGAAGCAGACCTACAGCATCGTGGATGCTGCTGCTCGCTGCGCTTTTCAGAAGCTCCGGGTAATTTTTAAGGAAAATAGCAAAGCGCTTCAAGCGATTTCTCTATATATACGCCTATTATATTGCGACGAGAAATCTACTGTGTTATAGGTGAGGGAGTATGACGAATGCTTTATGGCTTCAGTTAGCTCCAGAATCACATGACAATGTCAATGCAAGTCCGATTTCCGATACAATGTGCAGCATTGCATCTCAGGTGGGCTTACCTAAAAAACGAATTTTTTTCAGCTTCATTTTTTTTTAACTTTTGTTGCCCCTATTTGCAACAAAAAATTTAGAGATATATACGTTTATGTAATTGGTGGGAAATGAAGTGAAGGAATTACATGATTTTTAGATCTCGGGAGAAAAACGTTTATTGGAAATGTTACTATTACAAGAATAGGACATTCTCAAAGTCACTTTTAAAAAAAAGTACATGAAATTTAATAAAAATAACAAAAGTATAATGTTAAACAGGCGCGTTGAAACGTGTTTAATGTAATTCATGTGATGCATAAAATTTAAAGCATTTCCCCCCGCAGGTGGATGAAAAATTGACATTAAATTTAATGATCTTTATTTTTTCTATATGAAAAAGTCATTAGAAAACGATTAGCATATACCATTTTCAACGTAAAATTAATTTATAATAAATGTAGAAAAAGTTATTAACAATTATTAAACAAAAAAAAAAATAAGATTTTTCGAGGATAAACTTCTTTTCATCCATATTTTCATAATGCAAATGGAATGGGATTACATCAAAGGCCCAAATTGTCTCGCCCATGGAGCATCAGCTACAAGTCCTCGAAGCTACTTTTTTTTTTATTTGATAATGGAAAATGACAACGTGGCATAGAAGTCTAGAAAACCAATATAATCGAAATCAGATTCGTATTCAGTGAACCAAAAAACCCCTGAGTAATACGTTTCAAGCAATTTCATTCATTTTCAAAAATTCACCGCCATAATAAATCTGCCATTTTGACTGTTTGAAAATTAACTTCAGATTCGTAAATAGCGACCCCAATAACTTCCGAGTACTTAACATAATACAATATAAATATAATATATGGGCTTCTCGCTTGAGCCGTATAGGCGAGAAAGGTTCGGGAGTCCGCAAGAAAAATAATGAGAAATAGGAAATATGACGTGAAGAAAAATATGGAAAAATGAAGAATAGGAGATAAAGAAATATAGTTGAAATAAAAGTGGTAGTTCCATGAATGAAAAGACAAGATAAGGCAGAAGAAAAACAAAAAAAAAAAAACGAGGAGGGGGGGGGGGGGGAGGGAGGGGGGGGGGGGGGGGGGGGGTGGATGAAAGAGAGCGAACAACGGTCAAAAGTTTAGATAAGGAAGGTAAGGGAGTGGAGGTGTCGGAGAGGATGAGAGAGAGGAGAGGAACGGAAAGGCAGAAGAGCGGTTCCAAGAAATATAGGTAAACACGTGGGAAACAAAGGATGGCAACAACACGACAAGCGCAGGAAAGCGCGACGAGGCACAAGAAGGAAAACGAGACGGGTGCGAAGAAACAGAGTGGTGCGAGATGAAAAATATGTTAGAGGTGTTGATGAAGAGGTTGGATAAAGTGGAGAAAGAACTGAAAGAGATGGAAAGGAGAAGTGGAGTGGATAGTGAAAAGGACAGGTAGGTTGAAACGAGGGAAGAGTTTGGAATGAGAAAGACAATAGAAATGGAAGATACTTGGAGGAATGGGTTTATGAGAAAAGAAGAAGAGAAGAGGAAAGAATATTATGATAAAGGGAGTGAAGTTAGAAGAGTGGGTTACAGAAATAATAGTAGAAATGAAGGTGACGGTAGTGGATATAAGGTGAAGATAAAGGAGGCGAGAGTGAAAAGTGAAAATGAAAAACAGCTGATAGTGATGGTGAAGTTGGAAAGTGAAAGGGATAAAAAGATGGTGATGGAAAAGAGAGAAGAGTTAGAAAAAGAAGGATGGAGGGTGCAAGAAGGCGAGACATACATACAAAGAAGAGCGAGGGTGGTGATGGCGGTGAAAAGAAATGAGCTTAGTAAAGAAGGTGTTTGGAGAAATACAGGAGCAGGCATAAGGGGTGAACACGAAGAATGAGTTTGAGATGAAATAGAAGGCAAATGGAAAAGAAGAATATTGAAAAGATTGTGAGGTGGAGAACGTAGAGAATGTTGAAAACGAAGATGCAGAAAAGAATTTAAGAAGAGATGAATTTTGAAGAGAGAAGTTGCAAGAATGAAGCTGATAGTGAAGAAGTGAAAGCGATAAAAAAATCTAATCCAGTTTAAGAAATATAGGACATTTTTGTTTATTTTCATTTTTGAGACTTTTGATTTTCCATGTTTGTTTATGTTTAAGAAGAAAAGGACGATATGTCGCGGGTTTCTTAACGTTTGTTTGGCTTTGATATCAATAAGTAGAATATGTGTAAACAGACTCGGTGAAGGAGATGTAAAGGGTAGGGACCCGTATTCACCCAAATTATAATAACTCAATGCGTCGAAAGCAATAAATACTATTATTATACATATTATTATTCCTTAACAAGTACAAGCGATTTTAGAAAATCCATATCTGGGTGCTTTTTCTGGATAATGTAGTAGTTTTTAACCGCTAGTTTGAATTAAGCTTTATTTTGTTCCACTACCATCACTGGTTTCTATATAATTTTCTTGCGAAAAACAGGTACTTTAATGATATTCTCAAATTTTCAGACGCTTCGAGACGTAACTTTGTGCTGAGATTATTTTTTATCTAAGATCATATTACATCGATCTGATAGATACGTTTATATATATAAAAATAAACAAAACTATAGGGGCTATGCCCCTGCTGCCTTCGGCCTCCATCCCCACCGGGGGCTCCGCTGCGCACAACGACCTGCAAACCTCGCCGCCATCTTACCATCCTTCCTTGTTTGACTAATATTTTCTATTTGCGATCATATTACTTTGATCCCGATCAATCGTTCATTACTCACTCCAGGCCGATCATTAACGATAGATACGAAAATAACGATGAAAATGCATTGATTTATTTCTATGTAAGGAATATATAAAATGTATACTTTGAAGTTTTTCAAGTGTACTGATATTATAAGTTCTAACTACATTTGATGTTTAAAACCGTACTTTTTGTACAATAGGTCATGAAGCAATAAGCATTTATAGGAATATAGCTCCTGGTAAAATCTCAAGCCGAGTGAATTCTTAAGTCACGAAAAATATCTTCAAATAATATGCATTCACTGAAAATGAAAGTCTGCGAAAAGGAACCACATATACACATATATTTGAAAATAAAATTGTTCCAGATTTGAACATGCTTAGTAGAAAAACATTTACATACTAAAGTTCATCCGGGTGAGTCTGTATCGTCTGTATGAATTTTATTTGTATTAGCTAATGTAAAAAAGAAATTTGACAACGTCGCATTAATTTCAAGTGTGATATATATACATAAATGTAGAGAAATATGTATGCACAACGCACATTGTTACCAGACTCAGGATTACAACCGCAAAAGTAAAGCACAAATCCATGAGTCCATACATATTCGACTATACCTATAGGTAACCAGAGAACTCCCTTAAATGTGCCGAAAAACAATTGATTCAAAAGAGGCTGATTAGAGAAACCACCTGCTAGATACAAATGATGCATTATCCGCAAATAACTGTAACAAAAGCTACGTCCAAAAGTCGGAAAAAACAACGTTCGGAATGTCCCATATAGCAATGAAAATAATTGGTTAAGGCCTGATTTGTTTATTGCAGGACCCGGCAGGTAGTCGACCACAACAATCCGGAGAGCACTGTTTTCAAACTAAATCAGAAATCCAAACAAAAATAAAATCAGCTGAAAACACAAATACAAACAAATTCGAAGATATGTTGCTCCACCACAAGTGTAATCGCAATTTGGAATACTCAAAGAATCCTGATAATCCTACGTTATTTAGTATATATATACTGCATACCATGCAGGGATAAATGCTCATGGAGGCAGGGCCTTAATGGCCTTAATTATTAAAGATGAAATTAATTATTACGATACTGTACAAAACTGCACATAATTTCCAGAAACCAAAAATGTGACAGCTGATCGAGAGGACATAAATGGTCCAGTTACCTGTTGATATATTGTCCACCCAGATATTCAATTAGCCAAGACAAGTTTTTGGAATATTTTGAAAGCTTAGGGAATCGCTTCTTACTAGATGGAGATTATCATGCGAAACATCCTTGGATCAAGATAGCTATACCCGAATCAGAAAGATAGACAGCTTCATCTATCCATGCAAGCAGGAAAACTCACTCCAATCTCAGCAGGCGAACCTACACATTGGCCTTCTGACACCAGTAAGTTACGTGACTAAATTGACTTCGCAGTTATAAAAGGCATATCGGTATAGCTACCGATTGATGTAGTATACATTTAAGTTCTGATCATTCAAAAAAAAAAAAAAAAAAAAAAAACATAAAGTGTGTCCAAAAAAAAAATTCCAGTAGGATACGACAGTATTAACGGGAAAATTTTTAAAGAAATACCACCAAAAGCAATTCGATTAATAATATTTTTTCGTTTATTAGTAAATTTTCTTCTCCCATGTCAACTCTTCTTCGATTAAGGATATAAAATCTTGAACTGTCAATTGTTTTATCTTTTGAATTGATAAATAGTGTTTTTGACCTAGGCCAATAATATCTTTTATTTCATCCAGTACATGGGCGTCCTATGAGTTATCGAGCCGTTTGTTCCTTAATTGTAAAATTATTTTCTAATTTTTTAAGTTAATAAACTTTTTCACTATATCCTAAGATTATTTTAATAGAAAATTCTTAAAAATAAATTTTATCTTCTATTTCGAAAAACTCTTTGCAAATCATTGAAGATAAAAATACATTAACAATCGTCCAAGTGTGAAATTTATCGATGTTAGAAACGGAATATATAGTTTTAATCAAGAAAAATTACGATAAAGATTTGTGCCCGAAAGTCTACGTAAGTACTTGTGATCATTCATCGCATACATAACATTTTCCAATTTTGAATAAAGTCAAATGTATATTGAAATGTTATTTTAAAATATTATCTCTTTTACAAAAAAAAGTGCAAATAAAATTGAATGAAAATTGTAAAATAAATTATTTTTTGTTACTTTAGAAATGTTGTGATATTAACATTTTGTGAAAAGCGCACCAATAACGCTCACGCTACATTTTTTAGAATAAGCTATTATTCATCGGTAATACACATGTATTTTTTGTTTGAATTGATTATTTTAGGTTAGGAATTGACATTACCGACGGAATTGACCTAGCCTCCCCCTTAAATACTTCTGAATCATTAAAATTTATTTGTTGGTATTGAACTCGTAAAAGATTTTTTTTTTCTTTAAAGGAATGAGGTGTAAACTTTGGACCAACTTATAATTAAAGCTTTAATCTATATGATTATTATTTTGGGTTATTTCGTTATATCTCTTTATCCACTTCAAAAGTTTAATTGCTACCGCGATTCTTTTCTAAGTCTTTTCTCGATGATCACTCGTATTGTCTTTATATACTCTGTTCTCTTTGTGCTGTGCGATGTTCTTTATATTCTCCCACGTCTTTTCTTTCTGTACTATCTGCCGTCTTCATCCAACTTCTTTTTCCGTTAATTTTATTTGCATATCTCGCTACCATATACTTTTATCTTCCACTCTTTCCGCATCGTTTCTTCCTTCACTCTTCTCTCATGACATGTCTTGTTTTCTTCTTCTTTTAGACATCAATCCTCGAAGTTCCAGCAAAGGCAGGATACTTCTTTTGCTCCCTGTCGGTGTGCTTCTTCGTCACATTAAACTTCGCGTATAATTGAATTAAAGCTGTAGCCAAATTCCAAAAAATAATACTAATTTCAAAGAACTGACAATCTCACTGATGTTATTTTATTTTCTTAATCATGGTCTTCTAATATTTCAAGACCCTATTTTAAATGCTAAAATTTGATAACATATTTACTAAAGTGTTTATTCAAATATTTATTCATTAATCTTTAAAAAAAAAAAAAAAAAAATGAATAAAAATAAAAAAATAGAAAATAAAAATAAAAATTGTCACATGGGCATAAAAAAAAAAAAAATAGTTTCTCATGCCTAAATTATTATTATGCTCTCATGTAAAATATATATGTTCATTACAAAAGACAAACAAACGTAATAACTTCTTCGCATTTCGCAACTTTATCATTCTCATAAAAATATGTTCACCTCGAAAAGGAAAATCTTACATATATTTCAAAGGAAACATCATCACTTTTAGACGATGCATGCGATACGTGTAATAAAGAATTCATATCTCTTTATGGAAACATAACCTGACGAGTTAATCCTAAAACTCCAAACTATCAAATTGTAAATATTTTTCCTCCTCGTAATAAATACTATAATTTCTTGTACAACTCTTTCAAAATATGCAGAGTAGAAATGCTATCACGCCATATATATACAATGTTACTCCTAGAACGAATGTATTCTTATGTGGTTTTTCAATAACGTAGGAATTCTTCGAATTCGAGCAGATCGTAAAGTTCTTTAACGTTGTAACATATGTCAAAAGCATCAAAAATTGAACTGAAGTATCCGAATATGCCGCAAAAGATTATTATAGGCAATAAATGATTTTAAAACTTCTCTCCGAATAATAGTAGTGTGTTCATGCTCGTATTGTTAACCGTCATTTTAATATTACATATTCATGAATTGAATCTACTCTTTCACAACTGCAAGCAGTTTATTGAACCTATACCCGTCGTATAATATGTATTACAAAGTAATAACGAATAAAAGAAGCGAATTTTGAACATCTTCGGCCACATGATGAAAGTTTCTTGGTAAAATATTAACATTTTATCTATTTATTGTTAGATAATAAGGTCCCATGAAAAGATATATTGTTTGTCCTTTTGAAGTAGTACTGTCTGCATTTTGAAACGGCAATATGTCTGTGAATGATTCCTGGGAAAGCAGTTATTTTTATAGCAATCCATTTTTAACATTCTTCTCAGTCAACCACAAAGTAACAATTATACAATCTCAATAATAAATTCATGCAAGAAATATAACCATAATATATTTCTTAAGTGTGTCATTGTTGCTTCTCGTGATTTTGCTGGGTTTCTATGTAAAGTTTATAAAATTAAATTATAAAAAGAAGAAAACAAGACATGTCATGAGAGAAGAGTGGAAGATAAAAGTATATGGTAGCAAGATATGCAAATAAAAGAATCGTTAAAAGAGTGACAATAAGGAAGAATGCTAGAATGAATTAACGGAAAAAGAAGTTGGATGAAGACGGCAGATAGTACCAGAAAGAAAAGACGTGGGAGAATATAAAGAACATCGCACAGCACAAAGAGAACAGAGCATAAAGAGAATACGAGTGATCATCGAGAAAAGACTTAGAAAAGAATCGCGGTAGCAATTAAACTATTGAAGTGGATAAAGAAATGTAACGAAATAACCCAAAATAATAATCATAAAGATTAAAACTTTTGAAGAGTATTCATTATTTCACCATATTATGGTGATATTATTTATTTTAGGATTGTTGAATTGTTTTATTTCAACTAATCTGTTCACTCAAAAGAAACAAATTATCGAGGTTTTTCAGAAAATGTCCACATTTTAGACTTCAAATTGCAGTGGAAATTATTTTCCGTTATCTTTTTAAAATTGATATACAGGAGTGTTTGGGGTCATTGATTACGAATCTGAAATCAAATTTTAAAAATTCAGTTGTATTACAATTTTTAGCCGCCATTGTGAATTTTGAAAAACTAACATCAGATTCGTGATTCATCTAAAAACATAAAATATATTTTTTCAAGTTACGTTTATAACTTCGTATTGTAAAAAATGATTTCTTCTTTCTCAAAAGGCCTATTTTCGATACTTTCTTCGTTTACATTTAATAGGTTTGTACATTTAATTACAAATTGTAATTTTTTTATGAAATCTACATGTCCCCCATATATCATGTTCCCCAATATACTAGGATCATATTCTGCGATCATACATTATATCTCCTGCATCCTTCCCCCACTACAAGCCTCTTGCGTCGTCGAAGTTGAATTGTGTTTGGCGCATGTGCAAACTTTTGTAGAAGATAACCAATGTTTCTTTGGTGGAGAAATTTTATAGATTTGGACATGGTGTTGCCATGTTATAAAAACGAAATGTATACACAGATTGCCACCAGTTAGAAGATTCGATAGTTAGTCAAACCAATTAGAACTTGGATTAACATTGGATATACATTGGATGCTTATGTATGTACGGATAATGGACGCCCAAACTCAGACGTGGCATTGCCCGATCTTTTCAGTTTTTGTCTATTAGAAAATTTATCTACTTATGTTTACGTACAGCGTACATCCTTTCATTGTTCATCCATCATGATACGTGCACAATTGACTTCCGCTAAGTGTCCTTGCCATATAATAACTGGACGTATACATTATAGGAACTTAAATTGTACGTACGATGACATAAATCGGACGTCCAATGGACATACTGAAAGTCCGCTTTGGACATAGAATGGACGTATTTACGTACACAATTTTAAAGATCTCGAGACCCTCATGTGATTTAAAATACTTTATTGCAATAAAGAACTAAAATGGCTGATGATGCAGGAATTACTTTTCCAATATTGACAGATTCGTAACCATTTCGTGTTACGAATCAGTCAATATTATTTAAACCAACTCATATAATTCAAAGTCATTTAATGATATTGAACATTTAAATAATGTAAAATGCAAATATCGCTGAAGAGATGCGTGGTTTCTCATGCGGCAGTGCTACCATTGCGCCAATGTCACCTTCTCAGTCTCTCTCTGTCTCTCTCATTCTCTCTCTTTCTCATGCGTGATCTTAATGAGCTTCAGCTAGGTGCGCGCGAAATATTTAACAAGTCGTTCTCGGTATTTGTGCCGGTAAAATAAATACAATGTTAACTCCGCACCAACAGGGGCCTTCTTTGAACGAGCGCCCCGAAACATTATGAACGATTAAGTAGAACTTACGACACCCGAGCTCGGATTACTCAGTGCGGCTATTTCGCGATAAAATGCAAATTAAAGTCGCGCTTTCGGAGATGCAGACTTTATGCAAGGGACTCGCCCATCACGTATCAGCCCGTGGTATTGGGCCAGAATCGCCGAATTTCATTGTATAACGATATATACCAAATGGCATCAAGCATGTTGTTAATTACGCTTTAAATTTGTCCACTAAAAAAAAAACGAACCCGCTATCGTGCGCCCAATCGCTCGGCTACAATGTAGAACGAACATGATTTTGAGTCATGTGACACACATCGTAAGGTTAATGGATTAATGTATTATTCAATGAACCTACCGACAAAGCAGGATGTAAGCCTATAAAGAAGGTAAAGCTACATCAAGAAGACTAGAAAGAATACTCCATAGTTTTCTTGAGTTGAATATATATACTATTTTTTGTCGTACACATGTTTTCAAAGTAAATTTGAACATGATGCTTTTTTTACGAACTATAAAAATCCTTATTAAGATTACGATAAAAATACTTCAGTTACGTTAACCCGCACAAGTGTGAGTAGTCTTCATGTAAATCAGGCTGTAAATTTGAGAGTCAGCTTTGCGCGAAACTCTTTCTGCAGTTAGCTTTGAAGTTAAGGTTAGTCAACCTTAACCTTGACTAAAAGAGGCGGACGTCACAGTTGACTGTTTTTGTTAACACAAAGTCAACGAGACTGAGTTATTATCACTAGTCGTGGCAACTTGTTATATTATTGTTTCAGCAAGCATTGCCAAGTTCGCTTAAAGTTAAATTCCTTAAATGTGTCGATTTCCAGGTGATATATCAAATAAATTAACATCTATAGCCTGCGACTTATTTCTTCATCTGAGTGAGGAGCCACATTTCATCGTCATCGGCTTATGAATCCATTAGTTTTACAAGGAAATAATAGCTTATCGGGTCTTATAGATTTTTGTCGTTCCCAGTTAATGCGATAATTGTCACACCATATGCTACTCCAGTAAATGAGAAATAGCAGTATTCAGGTTTGACTGATATCCGCCGCCTTCCTGTGATCAGTGTCATGCAGATCAACCGAGTCTGTTCCATTTAGAGCGTACCCTAAATGTAGAACTGAATAATGAACGACTTCCTAACATTAAATAATCCATCAGCTATTCCCTATACCTACCTGATCGATATTCTTGACAATACCTAACTTGAACTAGGAACTATTTCTAATTGTGAAGAACTGAAAAAAGTGCAGGTTGAGGAGCTACAAAGTATCGTTACCCTAACTTCGCAGGAAATGGAGAGATATTTATAACTTTGTTATAACTATTAAAAGAAGACACGCCTTAAGAAATAAAAAAGAGTTAGTGGAAGAGAAATGAAACCTTGTCCCAATTCTTAACGACCGGCCATCTGACCCGATATAAACGTAAAGTATACAAATTGAATCGCCATTTACGTGACAATAACACCTCCCAGACGTCTTCATATTGCAACAATAGGCTTCGGCAAAAAGTTTTCCAGGGGGTGGTAGTTCTTGCCCCCCCCCCCCCCCCCCGATAAGTAAAAGCAGGTCGCAACTAAATATTCCACGGGTCGTTTAGCCGCATTCTTCACGCATAAATTCCAGAGCAACGAGGTTCCTAGGAAACTCGATTGATTGACAAAGAAAGTCACACCTAAAATCCAAAATCAAAGATCTGCAACTAAGAAAAGGAAAAGAGGGGAGAAGAAAGAATGAAAGAAAGAATGAAAGAGAGAATGCCTCGAATCTAATAAGCGTCCCGCAGCCTGGCGGAGAATTCGAGTGATTCATCGAACTGGCCGCAAAAGGACCGGCAATTATTCAGAATGAGTGGCGGACCAAGGTGTCATCCTGTACAAACATTGGACGCGTGGGAGGTCCAGCCTCGATTCTTCGTATACTGAAACGCCTCATCTATATATCCTACCTCTGGCCGGCATGAATGCTTTGGGCCAGCTCTGATGCCTCTATTTGACTTCTCCCGTTAAGTACCCAGCTTTTGACTTGTTATCAAAATATGCACTATATGCACCGCACGAGAAAGCGTCGCTTTGTTTTTCACCCCGCCAAAGACAAACTTCCGTTGAAAAATTTTCTCGCAATGTGCATCAAGTTGGCCGGCAAAAAAGACGGAAGAGGAAAAGAATGGCCGTTTAAAAGCTCGAGACTGGTTTCGTCGTCACAGCGGTGCATTTGCGCGCGTCGGGCGACGATGGAGATGCAAAAGGAGGCCGCCGTCTGGACCACCTTAACGGCGAGACGGAAACCATGCTGCGTCTGTATATCCTGGCCTGGTGCGGCGTGTTTTGAGTTTTGAGTTATGGAAATGTCGAAGGCAAAATGGAGAAGTTCATTAAATTTCAGCATTTCTGACGATTACGTGGAAGTGATTTATTTTATTCTACGGAATAAATTACGCGGACTCCCTTTTTGTTCACGGGAGCGTTTGTATAATATTTTAGCTGATTCGAGCCGAGATTGCGCGATAAATCATTTCCTTGCGAACATTCGGGAAATTAAACGCAATAATGACGCGACTCGCATTATTTAAATCGATCGATAAGTGAAACAAATCAAATCTTAATTCCGTTCGCGACCTTAAGCGCCGACTCGCGCGGATTCTATGCGAGCGCCGCGCCGGTCTGCTCCTTTGAGGCTTGAGGTAATCCAAAACTCTTTAAAAAAAAAAAAACATATTCATTTATGCCAGGAGGCAATAAATTCTCATTTTAGCCGTCTGCGTTTGCGGAAAATCCCTCAGCATTCAATGATTTCCAACTCTTTTAATGATGCCCAGGCGCTTTCATCTCGAGGATTATCAAGAACCCTACGACGTTCGGAATTTCTGCACTCTTCTCGACACGAGGAAACTTAATAGAGCCTTTGTTATCTGATACCGGAACATGATTGTTCAGGTGGCAAGATTTTCGGTTCGCTTTTTAGATTGGAATTTGATAACTTTCAATTCTTCCTGAATGGCATTCCATTCACCTGATACAATCGTGCCCTTTCTCGTAAAAAATTTCCCGAGTGCTTTACTAGACTTGACGTGTCATCGTGTTCCGCTTACAAATGTTTTGTAAACACTATAAAAGTATTAAAAAAGGGCGGAAAAATGATCTACTCATCGAAATATTCATTAATAACATTTCAGGACAGTTTTCACCGTTCTTGCCCTTTGTTACTTAAACATCCCATTCAACACTCTCGATGATGTCGGCGCGACAAGAAAGGAAAGAGTAGATTACAAAATCGGAACTTGACAAAACATTTCTATATAAAACCGTTAAAACTTTCAAGCGAACGGCATCTTATAATAACTTCCTCATTGTAAAATAACAATGTTTTCTATCCAAGATTCAATATGTCAGACGTACCGCTTGTTGTTGTTGGGGTTAGGCACTTAGATACCTTTGAAAACCCTCTCACCGGTAATATTTTTACAGTTTACTCAGCAAAATGTTGTGTTGATTAAAGGAATTAAATTTTAAAAACCTATGGTTTCTAATGTGTGTAGGTAAAGATTTATAATATTATTTTTTTCGGCTGTTCTTCAGTGTCTTATGAAACTGAGTAGTATTTGAAATTATTCGTATATAATTGTTAAATGGATTGCATATACGTGCGGCATGACTTTAGACGTGAATTTTGCGTTCGAAGGAATGAAAACGAATAATCATTCGAAACACTTTACTGACGCAGGAAAGCTCGTACGAAAATATGTTCGGTGTCCGAAATGACACCCAATTGGATGTAAACCCCAATTTTTTTAGTGTTTACACCGACTTGGGTGTCATTTCGGACCCAGAACAATATTTTTTGGTGTACATTTCCGTAGGGGCAATACGCGGTATACGAATTTTAAATGGTAGTAAAATCGTTTAATTCTCATCCAGAAATTTATAGTTACTGTTACATATATGTAATTTTCAGTTTGTTGTTGCATGATTTTGCATTTTAACAAAGCAATAATTGTCGCCAAAGTTCGTATTACCATTTTACCCGTTTAACCCTCTATTTTCATTTTTCAGATTATCCATCGAAATCATAATAGTGGTTTGAATATAACTTAGGATGTAATTCTATAGAATTATTTTTAAGTAATAGGTTATTCTACCAATATATATGAAAATATTTTTACTAACAATATTTCCGTTTTCATTTCTGATCTATTTGACGACCGTGATCTAATCCACAATCTTATCGGTCGTTGATACAAATTTTCAAAATATTTTAATTTTAACAAAAATTTCTATTCAGGGGTGATTTTTGGGGTCGAATAGTAGCGAAAACTGCGGCGTTGTAAAAACTCAAAAAGGTTGTACATAATACAAAAAAAAATTCGATTTCATTATTAAATAAACGAACGTATTATTGGATCGCATTGGTTTTTAAAATTTGAAGAACAAAATCGGAGAGTACGATAAAACCATTTGTTTTAAGTCGATAACTTATATACGAAATGACAACCGAAAACGTTTGGTACGTTTGGAAATTAATGAATTAATGTTATTCTGTATATCTTGTATATTTGTTTTTTTTTCCTTTTATTTATTTTTTTTTCGCTTTTTGTATTTGTAATTTTTTTTTTGTAAATTGAAATAAACATAAAAACAATGAAATAAAATGGATTATATAACGTTTAAAATGGAGGATTCAAGGAACGAGTTAGAAAACAAAGGTCGAGGCGATGACACGGTGACTTTGTGAAAATGACTATTACGTACTTGTTGCATACTGTAAAATAATGAAATAAACTACGAGGTGAGTGTAACCTTTGTTCGTGATCCCGCTGTGCGAGTAATCCTGCACAGCGCCGGAAAAACAAACAGAATGGCTTTCTTGCCTTTGAAAATCGGACGTTGAAAACGAAAGTGTTCGGGACTATATAAAAACAGGCAATATGACAAATTTATACATAAAGATATCCAGATTAGACGTTTCTTTTTATCAGATAGTCTCTTCTTTTTCCGTCGATTATCTTGTGCCCATCCATAAGATAATAGTGTTCTAATACTTTCCTATACTTATCTTAATAATACTAATACTTTCTAACATATCATATATCATAAATTACTTAACGATTATGATAAAAACGAGAGATAAGGATAGATGCATTCATACTTTAGTTATATGCATAGAAGAAAGTGCATAAAATTTATAATAAAAAGAAATGAAGCAAAATGCTGAGTAGGTACATTACAACATAATTAATGTCGGTCATATACAAATTTGCTACAGGTGCATAATGTTTAATGACCTATGACCGTATTCACATAAAATATCTCATAATTATTCATTTGTGTTGTAGTCTGCACATATTAAAATTGTACGTATATTTCATGCATCTACTTTACATTCCACGTTCGCGTACATTACATCTCGTATATATTGTATGTCGAATATATTTTGTTTTACAAAAATATCCTATATTTACGTAACTATATATGTGTAATCGAAATTCTTAAACTAACTATGATATCCTTGGTTTCCTGCACATGTATACATGAAATTGTATGCAGGTGGCGATTGGTTTATTTTCAATCGCTGTGCACTGATCTTCATGAACGTGTCCTTTACAGTTTTTACACATTTATACACATTATATATATATATAAAATATATGTAAAAAAAAATATATGTAATAATATATATATATATGTAAAATTTATTCAATTTCGTATTTTTTAAAACAGCAAAAAATCGCTAAAACTCTGGATCGGCTGGAATACAGGCTTATTATACTAAAAGATAAGATATTAAGTTAATTGAAATTCAAACTGGTGACCACTGAAACAGCTGTTTTTATGTGTAATAAAAAGCTTCACGATTTTTTTCTCAAAGTATTAACTTTACGAAAAAATTTTACAGATCAAAAAGTGCTTACAAATAGTAAAGAAATGCTTGCAATATTTTTTCATAATTTTTGTATAATTTTTTATTTTTTAAAGTTGAAAAAATTCCAACGTGTTCTTTGACTAATTTCAAACACGTATTTGTTTTATACAATTTTTTCGTAGAGTTGATACTTATTGAGAGAGAATATATATCATAAACCTTTTTATTACATTCTACTAATTTAAAACTTCAACAAAATTCTATAGCCAATACTACTTATCTCTTATGAAAATGTTTGCATTTTTTCAGAATTGTTTGAATGACTTTTTGATTTTTCAAAAAATGGAAAAATAAAAAATAATGAAAAATTATCCAAAAAATGTTGAAAAAATTTTTCATGTATGTTTTTGCTACTTGTAAGCACATTTGTTCTGCAAAATTTTTTCGTAAAGTTAAAAATTATTGAGAAAAAATCGTCAAACTTTTTATTACACTCATGTATAAAAACAGCTGTTTCACTGGTCGCCATTTTGAATTTCAATTAACTTACTATCATTTCTTTAAGTATAAGTCTGTATTCCACCCGATCTAGAGTTTTAACGCTCTCCGATATGGAGTCTTGTTCAGATTCATGATTATTTGGAAAAAATATGAGATTTTTTGCTGTTTTTCAGTTTTAAACAGCCGTATTTTAAAAATGACAGCAAATATCGTCAATCTGAAGGCGTATTCGGAAAGCGCAGAAAAAAATACAAAAACACATGTAGTTTCATCAAGATTGAATAAATTGTACCTAAAAAGTATAGCGATTGAAGAATACAAAAATTTTATGCCAGTTTGGATGTAAACGGGTTAAATACAAAAATATGTCCATCTTACTTATAAAAAAAAGCTAACCCTTTAAGTCTGTAGGCTATTTAGATTTTAGACGATCGGTTTTATAATTAATTTTCGATCATTTGGAATGATAACCGTCAGCCTCCAACCTATCCATAATCGAATTTCGACACCGCCTAAAATTTTAATTTGTTGGGTGTATTTTTGGGTTCTATTCGCATTGTTTAAAAAACACCGATTAGCAGTGGAGGTGCCATGACAAGTTAACACATCCGCTGTATAAAAATAAAACGAAATTTTAAATGCGTTAAAGTACCATTTTTTAACATGAATTCAGTAATGATGGAGTAGTTCTTATATAAATAACGGTTGGATTGTCATACATAGTTCTGTGTGCATTGTATAGTCTAAAACAAGCCTAAAATTCTGGAATATACATTGTGAATCTTTTGGAACGTATATCATTATATGGAAACAGATCTGACTGATGTTTTATTAATATTAAGTAAGACGTTTTTAAGTGAAATTGTCACCTACTTAGGATGTTGGAGGTAATGGAACATTACGGTGATCACACTCAGTAATAATGATATACCTACATATAAGCAACTCGCTGATATAGTAACATTATAAAAATCCCTATTAAAATGATCGTCAGGATAATACTTTACATAATACTTAGTTGTTTGGATTTACAATGGACTCGACTACATGGATGATAGGGATCATCATCACAAAGTCCGATTGCTGTAACCATTTATTTGATCATAATGCGTATGTTTTCATTAAACCTTATATTAGAAAACTTGGCGAGTGTCTTCGAAACTTAAACTCCAGCATGTGATCATGATAAAATAAATGCAGCAGCAAACCTCTCGAAACGTACTGAATTATTGTAAATAATTTTCGTTGCGTGTAAGTGCAATTCAGATTCACGGACGTCTGGGGGTCAGTGGGTTATTACACGTAAGGCTACAAACGAGTTTGGTCCTCTTCGCTGTATAGCTGGATTGTACATTCCAGTGGAAATCCTCATCGTACTCGTTTCTCCTCATTCAAGCGGCACCTTTTCAATAAAATATCGCGCGCATATATCGCACCTACATTACGTTCTTCGGTGGCATACCGCCCACCCGACGAGCGCGCATATATATGCCAGACTTTTTAAGTGTTTGTGCCGACGAGCACGAAAAGAGGCGAAAAGGTATAAAGTCGCTGCCTCGCTGCTGCACGGCGGTAACCGGTAGCCCGGTGTGTAAACAGATTGGAATCCATTGAGCGGCGGGAGTCCCTCTATTTGATGTAATAACACGATTCATTCCGTTCCCAAGGATCTCCCGATCGAAAGCGAGCCGGCGCTCATTAATAGAGGGCAGACGGGCCGATTTCGTATTTACGTCGAATCGATTCGAATGAGTGATGCGAGTGCGCGCTCTCATTTGATTAATTGTGCCAATTCGCCAATCTGCGGCGGCACAGAGCATCCTCTTTCTAGTTCGATCGGTTTACGCGGTCACTTTTGTCGTTATATTGCTCTCTAATTGTCGTCAAGGGAATCATGATCCTTCTGAAAATAGTATACTGTAATATTTCGATTGAAACTCAAGTTGTGATGAGAGTCTGGTCAATAAATTATTTTATTTACCTCTAAAGTTCCGCGTTATGATCGTGTGACGTAAGCGGGTAGAGAAGTTTACTTCTACTCTATACTTAAGATGTATAATATAGTGTTTTACTTGCTATTAAGTTGCTACACCTATTGTGTACGAAACCCTAAACTGAACTTCGTTTAATATGCAATGACTGTTTCGATATAAATTTCAGTCATTGCTATTGTTTAGATGACTAGATATTTACGAACGCAGTGAACGATCAAAGTACGTCCAGTTTTTATAAAATAATTGCTTTTGCACAACATGCACATTGATAAAGTGAACACGAAATATTCATAGTTTATGAAAAATGAAAAATAATGATGGCAGTATGTTGTGTAAATGTCAGAATTAGTGTATACTGTATTTGCAAACTCATTTTTATAATAAGAGACGGTGACACTACCTAGCTGCATCAGCAGAAGGCAGACTTGGATCTAACCTCATTTGGGTCGCACGGTACGACGTTGCACGTATATATTTCTTTCATTATTGCGCAGGACATAGAAACGGAAACAGTGATATATTAGTACTTATTATTAGGTTGAATTCTATAAAATTTTACCGGCACGTCATGGATACAGTTACTAGAACTGTTAATTAAAGTGGTGGCTTTTCATAAGTTTTATTGTAATAACTGAAGCTTTGAAGATGGTCTTTCAAAATAGAACAATTTGTGAACATTATCAAAATAAAAATGTCGTCATTGACAAATATATGTATTTAGTACCTAAATATTGTCGATATATGTGAAAAACGAATGTATGGTCACTGGAAGTCACCAAAACTGAAGAAATGTACAGATGTAACAATAATTTTATTGACAATTTTCTCAAGTTTCAAATAGGTTTCAGAATTTGATTACGTCATTTTAGATTTTCCATCTGGTTTTCTAATTTTTTTTCTGAATTAAATTAACAAAAGAGTTGGAAATGTTTTAAGTGGCTCACTTTTCGGTTTAAGATATTTGGACAGTAAATTCAAAATTTTTTTGGTAAGTGGGGAAGGAAGGAGATGGGGGTGGTATAGATGGAAAACTCTTGAACGAAAAAGAGGGAGAGACACTAAAATGTACTTTCGCAAGTGCTTCAAAATACTAGTTCGGATCTTAACAATATTATATATAATAAGTAAGAAAGGCTCTCCAATAGTAGTTTAGGTAACATGTGCGTAGAGTTTTAAGACCAATATTTTTAAAATGTTAAATTTTTATTCGGTTCAGTCCTTACATACTTGATTTGTACTTTAATATTACATGCACATACAGGGTGTTCCAGAAGTGGAGGATAAAATTTCAGAAGGCGATTCTTCGTGAAATTTGAAATCAAAAAGTCCTGTACCAAAATTCAAACCGACGCTTAGAATTTGAATGGCGAGCAATTGAAGTTTAAAAATAAAAATTACTGTTTTTGCAATAACTTGGCTTAATTTCAACCTATATTAACGAGTAAGGGTGCATTTTAAAGATTTTTTCAAGCCCAACAATTCGCCTTTATGAGCATATTATCTGAGATCAATATTTAGCTAGTTATGGCCTCATGAAGGGAGAAAACTTTATATTTTTTGCGGTTTTTCGCATCTAACTCATTCCGGTAAATAGCTAACGAAATATCACATAAATAAGGTTATAGAGCTTGAAAAGACGAAGAATTTGCACCCTCACACGTTTCGTTTCGATAAAAATTGAGTCCGTGGGGAGACGTTAAATCTCAGAAAAATAGTGAAAAACGCGCTCCATCAAGGTCAAATCTGTTTTTCGTCAATTTTTAAGATTTAACGTCTCCCCATGGACTCAAGTTTTACCGAAACGAAACGTCTAAGGATGCAAATTCTTCGTCTTTTCAAGCTCTACAACTTTGTTTATATTATATTGCGCTAGCTATTTACCGGAATGAGTTAGACTCAAAAAACCGCAAAAAATAGGCAATTTTTCCCTTTATGAGGCCATAACTAGCGAAATATTGATCTCAGATAATGTACTCTTAAAGAGGAATTGTTGGGCTTGAAAAAATCTTTAAAATGCGCCCTTACTCGTTAATATAGTATAAAAATGAGCCGAGTTATTGCAAAAACAGTAATTTCTTTTTTCTAAACTTTAATTGCTCTCCATTCAAATTCTATGCGTCGGATCGAAATTTGGTACAGGAGTTTTTGATTTAAAATTTCACGAAGAATCGCCTCCTGAAATTTTATCCTCCAGTTCTGGGACACCCTGTATATCACATGATACTTTTTTTATGATGGGCTTGTTTCGTTTCATATTACTTTCATTTTTATTCAAGAAATCTAATGTACATGTTCAGTTTAGATATTGTTTAAATCTCCGAAATAATAAAAAAGTATTTCTACATAAAGAACAAACAATATACTTGGGTGCGAAAGAAAAATAAGAAATGTTGATACAAAAAGTCTTTAATTACCTCAAAGATACGTCCATTTCGGAAGGACACTTTTACCAATAAAAACTTCAAACTCCCATGGCTTGGAGAAAAAGTAAATTTCTTAGGACCTATTACGCAAACTACTCTCTTACGACAATTACGTTAATGACAGTAATCGAATTAAAACTTAAAATGCCATTGACGAATGTGACCTTTTTTAAATTATGCCCAAATGGAGGTAGGAGAAACCACTTCGAGCTCCGTTACTTCAATTCCGTTATTATTCGGTCGGCGTCGTCCGTCGGCAAGAGCCAAAATGACGTATCAAAAGGCATGCTAGATCGAACGGCGCTATTGAAATCTCTTATGATAGGCAGCTCTTACTTATCGTTAGTATAGTCTGATCCTATTTTGTACGGTGACTTGCGGATACGCGCCGCGTCCCTCGGTCCTCGTCGTGACTAGGGACTATTATTTTCAACGTGTACCTACCCTGCTAATATCAATTGATTAAAGTCGGATACTAGTTCGCCGGAATTTAAAATGCCGCCTTGATCATTCGTCCCGATAAATATCACTTTGTACTCGCTCACTGAACGTTTTCATCTCTCGGTGAAGCTCGTTACCCTCCGCAATTAAGGCGAAGCTCGAAATCCTTCATTGCCTCAATTAAAGAAAGACTCTACACTTTTCAGTTAGCAATTGCCTAAAGAGCGTATGTTTATCGATATTTCATGTCAAAGTCATAATAAATAATAAGAGATATTTTGTTACTTGGTTCGATGATGGAACCTTGGAAATTATTATTTTTGCTTTATAATTCTACGATAAGCGATGTACAATTTCTGGAGTAATTTACGAATTCGTATCCATCAATACATTTTCTAATAAATTTTACCATGATATTAACCATTACGTCATTATTAGTCGCCATTTTGGAGAGTCACCGTTCACTCAAAGTCATTGGTCCTTTTGTAGCCTGTTCAGATATAATGTTATTGTTAATGAACCCATTGAAGTGGTTACCTGCCTTATTATTTTCAAGCCGCTGTAATACACTAAGTCAAGTTAATCTTCTTATATATCCAAAAAACACCGTAAGTATTTTGACTCACTTTCCGATCATCTAAGCCGCAGTTGGATTAATGTTATTAAATCTGAATCTTGATTTGCGAACAAAACCTACTTCTTAGGAAACCCGCCCTTTGTATGAAGTCATATATATTCGTATCATTATGTCCTTCCAGTCTTTTGTGATGTAAATAGTCAGTAGAATATATTGTTAAAATAACTCAATAGCCGCCAAAGTATTTACGAATAAAAAAGGAAAGAAAGGTAAACACGCAGACAGGACGGAACGGCGATAGTGTTTTGAAATGTTGGCTGTTATTACGTTTCATTCTTAAAGAGGGAGAGGGGAGAGAGAGCACACTGTCGATAAAATCAAAAGTCACGGGTTTCTTCCCTCGCGCAAACGATCCATTATTCGGGCTCACATATTATCAGGGACCACAAAAGGGCCGAATTTCGACGCCGCTACGCGCATTCAACGCCATTGAGGAAGACGTTGTAGCAGCGCATAACCTCGCTACGTACGGGCAATGAGGAGAAATGAAAAGACACGTCGGTCGGTCGGGAAGTAGCTCGCATACGAAGGAAGCGGGGAGTTCTGTCGTGTTGTTATGGCCGCGGTGCGTAGCATCTGCGAAGGCTCTCTCAGGCCTCAAAGACCGAACCGCATCTTTGCGGGTCCGCAGGAATTGAAATTGATTTCGGTCGACTTCCATTACTCAAAGAGGACCAGAAAAATGTACCGACAAAAGTCAGGACTGATCCTTCGGGGATAAGGACGAGTTAGTTCGCTCGAAAGAGGTTCCAGCCGGCTGTACCCCGGGAATTCTTGGCGTGTTTACCAGCAGGAGAGGATCCGTGGCTATCCTTTGCACCGAGCCGACGTTCTGCCGATGAAACCGCGCCGACGACGTCCCTATCTCTCCTTCGGGAGGCTCTGATTCCCGATTTTATCGCGGCTCACGGCTTTCCCGACTACGTTATTACAGGACCACACCGGAATCCGGAGTACATCACCTACCTTACCCCATGCTCGCTCGCTCGCGATCCTCCCACAACTATATCTAAGCAATCATCTGCACTGCAAATCTTATTTTCTCATTTGCCAAAATATACTATTTAAATGTTAGTATCCCCAACGAGCCTCTGACATCTCTGGTGAGTGAGATGTGTCGTCAACATTCTCGGAGGATTGCTGTTTTTCACATGACCCGAATCATCCGAAATGTTGGCACGAAAAATGAACGCACACGTCACATAGGGAATACACTATAGTTTCGCAGATTTACTATTTCAGAGAAATGTAAAAGAGAGTTTTACAGTTTCAGAATAGGCTTTTGTAGCGTTTTAAGCTTGTTCGAAGAGTATTGTAGAATAATAAAAGATGGACAAAATGAAAATCATATGGTGTTAACGATAGATGTATCTCAACTCTCCGGGCGGCACGATCAATTTAACGCCCTAGGGCATATAACCGATCCCCTGGTGCGTCATATAAAAATATCGTATATATACTCTTATTTCAATTCACCGATTCCAAAACTTGAATTTACCTTCGAAAATAAAAAATGCATGTGTTTACAAGGGTTATTGTTTCAAAACGGGTAACATAAAGTTGGGAAGTACTGAAACACTAATATAGTTTAATGAAATTAGCAGTGTCGCACCAAATAGTATTGGTCAATACTGCAGAAGTACAATATTGTTGAAATGATCGTAACTTATAGTAGGTATAATATTGAATATCATAGGATTAAATGCCAATAGTCTCGTCTATTTACATTTTACAGGTCATTAATATCTTTAGTTTATATTGAAGTTTTAGTTTAAGATATCATATTTGACATAAAATTTTATATAAATGTTGTGAAGAGGATCAAAAATAGACCAACAGATTAAAAAAGCATGAATATTATTTATTGGTTTCCTCCATTTTACTTGTATTCCATGGTACCAACAAAATTTATGAATTGAAGAAAATAATGTTCACTTATGAAAAAAATAACGAAAAATAAGTTTTATAATTTTATTAGATCTTACTATTGTTCATTTTAGAAAACAAAATTACACATCATAAAAGTCTGCAATATAATAGATTGTACTTATTTATTTATATGCTCCAGTTTTTTGGAGCGGTACCTGGCGTAGAGTTTTTCCCACGTCTTTCTAGCACCTGTTGTCATTGTAGCAACATCTGGGCAGATCAATTGGTCACCTCTCCAGATGTTTGAGGTGCAGCCCTATTTTTTCTATTCATACCTGAACGAAAATTGAACCTGCATTAGATGTCCAGATATGTAGGAGTAATGGACGTCCAGACTCACATCGCACGAACAACGTATATCCAGTTTTTGTCAACTAAGAAACCTTTTTATGTTTATGTCCACTGCACATCCATTACACATCCTTTGTATTTACACGTCCACTATACGTCCGTCGAATTCGGTCTGGACGTATAATGGACATACATGTGCTATTTGAAACGGTAGTTGTTAACCGAAAGTAGTAAGAATAAGTAGTAAGCCCAATAATTTGGAACACAATTACAAGGGTATATATAAATTCGCTTATCCGAACGGAAATTAATCGGATGTGTGAAAATGGTACAGATTCAAATTGTCTACTCTCAAGTCATAATCTATCATCAGCTGAAATAAATGGCCTGGGTTTAGGTCGAGTGGTTTCCTGAATCTAAATTATCTAAATTAAGGCGAGTCACAAATCATCGCGAAGGAATGAGAATAATGGATGAATTATAACTGTATCTAGTTTAAATAGGTTTCTCTGATATATAGAGAATCCGCCATTTTTGATTTTTAAAAACTAATCTTATGTTCTTAATTAGTGAAAACCTCTATTCTCCAAGCTTTATGAAATTCCAACAATTGGTTCCAACAATCTTACGTATAGAAAAAAGAAAATATAATATGTAACATAAATTGGATAAATTAAGCCACAAAATGATGTTGTTATAAGTAATAAAAGTTTTTAGATGATGGACCTGTAATTATTTTGGGACCCTGTTCGGAGATATCAAAAGTGTGCTTTATAATTTTGAAAAAATAGCGGATAACTTGAAATAAAAGATAAAATTTCCAACTTGAAATAAATCACGCGGCCAATGATTTATTGAAGACAACTAATAAAGGATGTGCCAGGTCTATATCATATTTAAATCATATAAATCTAAATTCACCTGATGAACCTGATCTCTGATCTATATACAAGATGTATAGGTGATTGTACTGGGCGATTTGCCCTTTGAAGCTGAAGTAATATTGAAAAGTGCACAGCGGTTTAACACTTATTTTGTATCTTGTTATCAGCTAACTTCTGCAATATACTAGTTGTCTCTACGTATTCACGTCAAAAATATGGTTGGATGAGTGTTCGCTACTAACCAGGGGAATAACTACTACTATAATGAATAAAATTGTATGAAGAAACTTGCACTTGTTTTAAGTTGACCAAACTGCATTCCTCCTGGTTTAGTCAGCAGTCCTTTAACATTTAATGAACTTTATGTGGGATAGAAAATTTTGTCATCGAAAATCTACCAAGTGTTACAATAAAGAATTAATCGTACTGAATATGATATATAAAAGGAAGAAAGAAACATCAGTAACAGAATACGGTCTAAAATAATTTTTCGAATGACGACCTATAGTAGTCTGATTCTTGACTGATGAAACTCTTTATCAATCATAGGTCTATCAATTGAACTTATTAAACTCAGAATTCAAAGATAGTTGCATTGAAAAGTTTACATTATGATACCTGTATGAAGAATTAGATCGTTATTAGTAATTTTCGATTCATGGTCTATATGTGTATCCACAATGGACTTCACTGACATACCAAGTTATCTTTTGTGCTAATTCCCCACAAATGTCAATATTTACCTAACATATATATTAAGTAATTTTGTACATGATATCAGAACAAATTTTAAATCGAATGCAAACAAAACATTCATTATTTAAATCGTTAGAATGGACGACCATCCTAACGAATTTCTGAAATGCAAGTTTTAGTGCAAATTAGCGAATATTTTTTATATCATGGTGTTTCAAAAATGTTAGCATCAATAATTATGAAAATAATTGTCGTAAGACTATGAAAATTACCGGACAGCTTTAAACTCAGTTGATTACTCATAAATGTTACGTTTTCCAATGATAAATTTAGTAGACATATAATTTAGCAAAGGCAGGTTAGTGTATTTCCAAACGTATTTGGATCTTATCTTGAAATATCGATTTGTAACTTTATGCAGTCCATCAATTTGATAATTGGAATAATTGAAAACACTTGGATAGAGGCTTTCTGGCCTGATTCGTTTATATCATAGCGGTTATTCATTTTCGGATGTACTCTTAAATAGTGTAAAGTAATAGCAGTAGGGTGTCTGTCTTCTTGAATTAAATACACTTCAGATATATGGATATGTGGAATCCGGGCAAACTTCTATAATATACTTGGATTGTTCCTCGTTTGTTCGTACTTCATCTAAACCTAAAATTTTATATTTATGATTGGATTTTTATAGAAACATGCGTATGTCAACAGGATATAGTAATCGATTATTTATTTAATCTAATGATTTTGACTGGAACCCCCTTAAAAGATCAGTGCTTGAAAACATTCAATTTCCCCAAACGATTTCTTGAATTATGCTGCGATCTCGCGTCCACCAAAAGTGGGTCCTGAAATTGTAAATTTACGCCTAACAACGATCCGTAAATTTCCCAAGAATCATTCCCAAGGCATTTACTTAATGACACCATTATTTCGCCAATTACTTATTTATGTCCGCACGCCGAATTCTCAAGTTTATTTCGTTCTCCTCGATTTTATTGCCAAAAGTTTATGTACGCGCCGAAGTTCACCGAGCGACTCATTCGGACTTTATGTTTAACCATATAGGAGTCCAAGTGTAGGAGGAGGACCGGCTATATACGCGGCGGAGCGCCGCGGCACGTAGCACTACGCGGCCAGTATGCAAAGCCACGTTAAGGAGGAACACGCGATGGTATCGGCGCTTGTTAAGCCTCCAGACTACCTCAGCGGGGCGCTTCCATCGCGGCGGCGAACCTCCAAGCTCGAAAGCCGCCCTCTTACGCTTAGAATTGCCACATATCAAAACAGATCGTTAAACGCGAGAGGACTCGGGAGAGAGCGAAATAAATTGCCGCACACCACGAACGGCCGGCTCTCTGGAGGTGAGCAAGGGTGTTAAATCCGACGTCGGAACGATAGTTTACGTAAATATTCAATTTTGCCGCTGTGGAATAAAATCTGAAAGCATTAATGTTGCTTTGTATATTCCTCCCCCCCCCCCCCCCGCCCCCTCCGTACAAGTCCTTTGAAAATTCCGGAAGGATGCTTTTATTTCCTGTGTAGCTCTTTGCATTATCAAACATCAACCCCATCGGCTGGATGGTTTATACTGGATACTTTAAGTGGTCCTGACGGATATACATGCTCAAGAATAAAACTTACCAGAACCTAGATAAAGATTCGCAGTTCTACTACTGGAGTATCCTGTACGGATGATACAATGAATCATTATCAGGACTTGTCAACTTGTCAACAAATATTATAATTACAGTACTGCAACACGTGTTAGACTGAGCGAGACTATTTGGCCGCTAGATTAGGATTGATCGATACTAATCTACTGCGCATCTCGCGGATGGCTATAAAAAAAAATCAGTAGTTACATCGTTGCGCTAACTCTCCTTTGGCGTTGCCATAATATAATAAAATAGATGATGAATCAAAAGCCAAACTCCTGGATGGAGAATCAGCATATTCAGTTGATTAAATATAGATGGGGTGTAGATGTGTTGATAAGTCAGTATCGATGTAATGTACAACCTAGTAAATATAAAATTTAAATTAAGAAGATAAATTGACGATGATGGTTCAAAAGGTTTTATTTACGCAATCATCAGTTGATCATAAAGCCATAACCTAATCCCTTTACGTTCTCAAGTAGCACATGTATGGTCAAATGTGTGTCCAGTTGTCTACATGTAGACAATAGACTATTATATATAAAAGACGTACAATGGACGCACATTGCATATGAAATGGACGTACTAGTGGATGGATAGTGAATGGATCGAGCGATGATATGTGGACGTCTGGACGTCTAACTGAACTTTATGAGAGTGTTTTAAGCCGATGGAAAAAAATGGCTGTATTAGGCAGATATGGTTAATTTCGGCATATTTCTAGGCAATCCTATATATGTTTGTCTAATGGAGTTAGACATTTTAGCATGTGAAGAGTGAGTAACCCTCTATAACCCTACAAGGGTAGGCTAATTAAATTTTGATCTGCAATATAAGTTGCAAAATGTAACTGAATCATGTTTGATATCAACGTGCATTAATTACTTTCAACATCGTCTTGTACAATCATTATCACATATGAAACTTCATCACCCGACAAACAATCATTAATTGAAAATAATTGACAATAAACCTTTTCAAAACATCTCCTCATACCACAGGTTGGACCGAAGTATTCAAATTCGCGCTCATACACACATACACCCACACACACACCCGCGCACACACACTTATTCACTCAGAGGTTACTTCTGTCAATTTGTTCGTGAGTTGGATCTCGGTTCCCCACTCTACTACTCGATGGATATATTCCAAAAACTAATCAATTTTAAGTTAGGTCAGAGCATATCCAAAAGCAATTTGTGAAAGCATTTCTGTTAATTCCTTCGTGAGCAACGCACACGTCAGAATAAGATTCCGAATTTTTCTATTTTTTTGTAGAAAATCAGGGATATCTCAAATTGTAAACGGTCAATTAAAAAAAAAAAATTGTATTTTATGCGGTATTCTTTTCCGCGAATTTTGAATGCTAGTCCAATTTATTCGGCACTAAAATGAGAGAGATATGCAAGTTTTCCTAAATTTTGTAAATTTTGTTTTTGGACCTTCCCCCCACCATTTTTGCATGGATATATCCCAAAATCTAATCAGTTCTAAGTTGAGCCAAAATACAACTTTTCACGTTTGGGTGCTATGCCGCGTATAACGTAGGTATACGTACAAGATCCTGGACAATTTTTTATTGCATTTTTGGACTCAGTATGGTCTGAAACGTCGACATTTCATGAAAAAAGTGGGTGTCATTTTTTTTTCGGATGACCAAATTCAATACTTTGATCCCAACCTCTGGAATGGGTCGAAGTAATATTTTGACTGGCCGAGTATATGTAAACGATATTGAATGTATATTGTAGGCAATAATTTTAGAGTAATGATTTTACAATATATACCATTTACATGTTTATTTACATAGTTATGTAAAATTTACATAATAATAGATTTACAAAATTATGAGAAAGATCAAATACATGAATAATTTTCTTGTATATTTACATATGTTACGAGTTCGCGAAGTTTAGCTCATACCCGAATGATGAACAATAGAATATGCCTAAGTCAAAATGATCTTGTGAGAGAAATTGAACTTCCCGCAAAAGTCGTTGAAGGAAGTATTTAACTTTTTTAATTTGAAAATGTGTAACAATTACGTAAAAATTGTTAATATACGGCTACGACTGTCACTCGCGTCTTTATAAAAAAGAGAATTGTTATATATTTCAATATTAGTAATCACAATTAGTATATATAGTATACACTTATATATATATTATTACTCCTATTATTATATATATATATATATATATGTATACTATATGTGTACATTATATTAGTTATAAAACAATACATTATTAGATTGTAGATAATGTATTTATTCTGTTAATGTATAATAACATCAAAGCGACAAAATGAAGATCATAAAAACTGAAATTACAAATCCTTTAAAGTCCTGTAAGCTGTGGAAACGCAAAAATGAAGCGAACAAATATAATTATAACCACATGGCATCAGATAAAAATGCTACTGTACATACGCTACTTTTATAGTATTTGACATCTACGTGCTAAATAACAATAATAATACGTACCACAATATTCATTGTTTGTTGATCTGATCGGCAATACAGTGTCAACCCGAAATGTCAAGTTTTATTTCAACTTCTGTCATAAAATTTGTCATAAAATAGTCATGGTTAAAACAAAGAAGAATAAACCTTTTGCTTCAAAATATACCGACGAAAGATAAATCTCTCCTAAAATATACATTGCATTACCAATCTGTAAGAAATACTATCAGCATAAATAATTTATTAGAAATGCATGTAAAATGGATGTTCCTATATAGGGTAAAAAAATAGTTTTGTCATATTCTGCACTTCTTAGGATTCGAGATTTAATGGATAGGAAAAAGTAACGGGGCAAATTTCAGGATCCGCCGCTATGATGTGTAAAAATACATCGTCATCTCCGTCGAACTAAAAAATTGGCCATAGATAGTCATTTTTTGTTATCTTCCGCAAATAAATTAATACTTTTCCAAGCCTAACTTATAGATTCGCAACTGGGCCTTTAATTAGAAGCTATTACCGATTAAATGACTGTAACCCTCGGAAGATAATTTATAGCATTTACTTTTGACTCATTATCATCATCGTAAATTTGAGAACATTACCAGAAATCTAATTCTACCTTGAAGCTTTTTCATTGCGGACTCTGAAAGAAGTCGAAACATGATATGTCATTAAATATTTCAGGCTTTTCTGATCGTCCACTTATTTACGCTTAGGAAAGTGGGATTTAAATCATGACCGAAAATTGTCCATTAATGCTATTTTCGGCAGGTCTGAAGTATGCTGGATCTCACTCAAGTACCAGAATGCAGGTGCACTTCTAGCTTTTTCCGAAAATTTAATAGATTCTAATCAGTATACCGAACACAGACAATTTATGTAATTTTCTATTATAGTTCATTGTTTGCATTATTTTTATATCTAAACATTATAGTTAACATTTTTATTTTTATACATATATATATTTGCAGTAATGAATTTTTCAAACATACGTAGTCAATATTTAGTTTATGAAATTTCAAAAATTTGTTTTGCGAAAATTATAGAGAATGCTTTTTAGAGAAAGTGTTATGCTGATTATACATAAAAAGTATGATTTTTTAAATTAAATATGGCGAATTGCGGACATGAGATATATTGCCGTAAAAAAATAAAATCTGACTTTAGATCTATGTTTGGATGATTTCTGCGTACATAATTTTAAGAATGACATGGTACATTTCAGTATATTACCTTTGCACTTATAATCCTTTAATCCTTAATGTCATAGTTGTAAATTATAATGTTATTTCATGTCGTATATGACGCCAAGTGTCCCAACTGAGAAAATCCATCGTTTTCGGCGCTCCTTTCAAGTTCCACGTCGGATAAATACACAACTTATCAGTTGCTTTTATTCGTCTTTTTTATAGTAAAGAGTATTTTTTATTCCATTGAAACTTTCATCATGATTTTTTAGTTTAAAAAATAAAAATTATTTTTTTCCGAACTTCAGTATACGTTTATTTTTTTCTTGTATGTTCAAATGAAAGCTTGAACATGCTTTATAAACATGATTTCAAATGACTGCAATTCTTATTTGATCATTGAAGTTGAAAATACAAAAAAAAAAAACTATTTCAGCATCTGAAAGTGCCTAAAAAGATGAATAAAATCCATTACTAAGTTATGTATTTATCGGAAGGGAAACTTTAGAAACAAGCGTTAAACACCGGATGTCGAAAACATGTGAATTTCTCAGTTGGAGTGGAATGCTCTATATATGCTTAACTAATTTTAACTTTAACTTGGATTGGTAAAGTACACGTCGTAGTGACATTGACCATGGACATTTTCCGGATTCGTTGAAAGAACATGGAAAGGAAGTATAATTCCACACGTGTTGAATGTTGTCTTATTTAGTGAAAAAATTATTATCAAACGTTTTTATAGGAATAAATGGTTGTTATCAATCTAAAAAATCTATAGATGGTTATTTTTCCACAAAAGTAAATGTATAGCAACTTTATGAGCAGCGAGAAGAGGCGTCTTTAATGCAGTATAAAATACCCACAGTAACATTTTATGAGAAAAGAATACCTAGAACGGCTTGTATAGTCAAGGATATTAAGCGTTATGCCTTGAAGTAGGTTGAAAAAAAATATTTACAAATCGCACTAAAGGAAGATTAATGTTGAATTAATTATATGAGAAGCCTGAGATGGGGCGGGAAATGATAGAGCGATTAAAGAAAGATACTGAATTATATTTAAAGAAGAAACGAATGTAAAGCAAGGTTGTGACATAATGACGTAGCAAATGACCGACGTAAAAAAAATGTTAGTCGAATGATTTTACTCCGAAAATAAAAGTATCGTATATTTCGTTTGCATTATGCTATTGTTTTTATACTGTTATTTATAGGAGTTAATGCTGGAAAGTGCCGACATTGATACAGGTGAATTATAATATAGCATATATTTTGTTTGCGATTTTGATAGTTCATTTGCTTTCATTTACTAATTATTAGTATGATACTTCTTTAATGTTTCGTGATATATAATTATAAATAAACAAGACCACGAGAGAAATTAGCATCAATGAGAAACTTTTTGAGGTGTTACATTTCAATTCGATGTTACAAATGAAAAAGCTGGATAATGTTCGATATACCCTCAAATTATGTCAATATTAAAAAGATTCTACATATTTTAGTATTTTAATATTAACCAGACTTATTACTGATATGGCTATTTTAACTAGACCAATGTTCTCAGTGCAGAACTATTCGTGAATATCAGCAGGTCAAATTATTTTCTATAATTAATTCCATAATATCCATTGAGAATAGTGTATGAAAATGGATTTTATTAAATCAAAACTGTTATACCTAATAAGTTTTCTCTTAATTACTCTTTATCTTATTTCATATGAAATATCCAAATGAGAGCATCTGAACAATTATGTATAAATATAATCCAATATGGTGGGTTATTGTAATATAATGAAATAAAGTGAAAAGTAAAAGTAAGATCTAAATTTTAATTCAGAATCGAATTAGATCTAAACTAATCGGAACACGGATATAATTATAAGAAATCATATGTAAGAAACCGTTTTGAGGATATATTGCTTTTGAGCAACAAAGTTGTTCATGCTATATGTTAAACTCTTTTACATTGGCCCTGGTAGAAATTGCAGCCATTTATTGGACATTTATTGTCCAATATTTTTGTAAGATGCCTAAGAAATAGATAATGAAATTGGACAATTTATGGA
>JAPYZR010000999.1:0-24792 GCA_030522945.1 Trichopria nigra
TAATTTTTAGATATTTTTTAGACATCTTTTTAAAGATATCTTTATCAAGACATCTTTTAGATATCTTTTAGACATCTCGGTAACAAATTGCTATGTGGGCGGCTTTTCGACAATCGTGCGATTTCATGAACGATTAGAAACACACACAAGTGTTCTGGGTTTTAAAATGATTTTTTTTTTCTTTTTAATTGAGACGCCGACTTATAAAAGTTGCCATTTTTAGAACTACACGTCGATGGAAAGTGAATGATAAAAGTGTCGGTAATACGCAGTTGTTTCAAAAAAAGTACTTGGCGTTTCGATTCATTAAATGTATACTAAAATAGAATATTTCTTACCTAGGGCGCAAAATGACATTTTACCGTGCAAACGTTTTTCTCGTCGGGGTAAAATCGCGTTTTGCGCCTACCGTTTCTAATACAACCCCGGCTAATTTATTGTATTCTACATTTCCGAATTCTTATGATCTAGTCTTGTTATTAATTCAATCCAAAAGTGAATTGCTTTGAGTTAGCTTGGAGTTATTTAATTAATTTTAGGTTAATACAATTATATTTTATTCATTTTTTATTAAATGTTATACACGATGTCTTTTGTTCGCAAAAATTCCTACATTTATAAACATTTGAATCTCTCTTGCAGATCGGTGAATGCCCTCAAACTTGAAAATGTAAACAATAACAATGTATCTGAAGTCGTACACAGCTCGGTCAATTAGCGGAAATTTTCGGAATTTTATTGAACAATGTCATGAAAAATGTTTCTAAAATCATTGTTTGAAATCATTTTTCCCTCAATGATATAGGGATACAGGTATATCATAGGAATAACGATACATTTCTGATTAAATTTTTGACTTAGGAAGACAAATAGGAACAACCTATAGGATTTAAATCTCGCGTTACATTTAATTGTTAATACAATTTCATAATTAAAAAAATTAAATTTTTTATGTACATTGTTCTATGTATATATATTTCATATATGGAAGTATGAAACATTTACAAAAATCACACAGAATTACACATTTGATAGCCAGATTATGTTGAACTATATGTCTCCTCCATTCAATACTATTTTTCTTCCTAGACCTACCTTTAAATCGTATTACATTTTCCATCTTACTGTTAATCTATATATCGTATAGATCAGTTTTCACGACGAGTATAAGAACCACAAGAAAGTAAAAAACGAAGGTCGAACGGTGATCGATGTCCTTACTTCATCAGATCTGTATTGTGCTGCCTGCGACTTTGTTTACATACCGATTAAGCCTTGTTTGTTAATCATGAAAGAAACTGAGACAAATCAGTAAGAAAATCTGAAAATATCTACAGCTATGTTTACCTAAAATATCTGTTATTTTCCCACATGAAAGATGAAATAATTTAGTCATCCACATCCAAGTCCATAACCAAGATAGGACTACGACTTCTTATAATCACGTTTTTTGGCAACTGTGATCTTTAGATGCGAAAAATAAACGTGTAGTATTTGAAATTATTTTAAATAACATGTTTTAGTTTTAATAACCGCAGCCAAGTCATGCATCAAAATAAAAACAGCATTGTAAGCGAATGAGACGGTAAAATAAGAATAAATACACGGATTAAAAATAATAGCGTTAACTTCTTGTAGGAACGAACACCAAAAATAGCTTTTCAAAGTCCGGCATGATCTCTAACTTGGTAAAGATATCGCGTAGTTACAGAGAAAATTGATGTGATTTCAGATCGTAAACAACTGCGTTTGGTGTCTTACGGATGAAGGAACGAATCAAAATATCAAACTTTAAATTATAAAATACTCATCCATCTTGATTTTAAATAAGTTTGGACTACGGTATAATTAATAAAGTATGGCCATCCGAGAGATGCGCAGTAAACCAAGTATACCGACCAATCCCAATCTAGTCATATTGAACCTAGTTTGAAATCGCGCCACATTTCATCGCTGGATTAGGATTGGCAGACGTAGTTTCTTTTCGTCGAAATATGCCTGGGTATATACACTCATAAATTACACCATGGTTTGGACGGTGACCGAGCTACTTCATACCAACCCCTCTTACTTTCCTCCTCCACTCCAAATTCAGGAGAGTTTGGAGATGATGGTAATATGGACATATAGTCAGATGGAAATTTTGATCATAGTTTGGATAGAAATGAAAAGCACAATTTGATTCGCCACTAGATCAGAATATCTACCGTTGTTTCTATTTTATTCATGTGATGCATTCTATCGTAGAAGATGCTACTATAAGATGGGTTTATAGCGTCGGACAATATTTGTCAGACATTATAAACCCAAATAGCACTTTCATTCCCAGTTGGCTTCCTATCATATTGGACTTCCATGATTCGTTCAATTTTCCATCCATGTCCAGAAATGTACGACTAATGGATGCAAATCCCAGATTCACGTAAAATGGATGATGAATCTAGTTTTTGTCTATTAGAGAAAAACGTCCATTTTACGTCCATTTTACGTCCATATTACGTCTATAACCGTGTGGATGTGAACTGGCCACAATAGGCATATCCAGATGGATACGTACATCGAACGTCCATTTTAAATTCAATTTACGTCCGTGTCAGTGTGGACGTGAACTGGACAGGATAGAGACATCCGTAACCATATTTCATAAACCCACCGTGACAATTTACATCGTTATTCTTTCTGACTTAAACATCAACTTCAACGAAATGTTCCAATTTCCAAAACATTTTCTATCGACTGTCATCGTAATCTAAAGATTGCGCAAACAATTTCAGTTTAAAATCAAGATGTCACAATCACAATAGCACAGTATCAAATATACGTTTGTAGTCGGAAGATGAATGTGCTTTGAAATCACTTCTGTAAGCTCCGACCTAGTTCAATCCGAGTCTCCTACAGACAGGTATTCATTACATCGCAACTAAGATTCACCGATGATTTGAGATTGTCCGACTTGAGTCGGCAGACGCGATCTGTCTGCCACACTTTTTCAAGTTCAAAAAGCCGTCGGCCCGACCGGCGCGACGGGTCTTGACCCAATTACTGTGCAGGGGATGCGGGGGAGGGGAAAAAGTGCAGGGGTGCAAAAGTTAAAATCGCAACTGGCTTGCAGTCGTTGGACGAATTCGATGGACGATCGATCGATCGATCGCCTTCCGATGGGCGAACTAAAAATTCATCGAAACCGCACTATTCCCTCGGATGGATGTACAAACTCCTCCCCCGCGATTAAGATGATGCTCCGCTCGGAAATAGGACGGGGCTTGCGAGCGGTCTTTGAGCTTCTTTATTGTGACGTCTTTGAGTGTCGCGACGCGTCGGTCTGTCTCGCGATGCTGCGTTACCATTCGGCCTCGTTTCCCGCGAAATTTTCATCAGACGAGTTGTAATCGTTCGAAAAACTCGTTATCGGTTGGATTTTGTCGTTAACAAACAGGAGTGGCGCGAGGGGAAAAAAGTGCAACGAAAAAGGAGCAAGCTCGAAGTGTCACGTTCGACTTGGAAGGTTACTAAAGTGTGTCGTGGTGCTTATTAAGGTTGCCGAAACGAAACTTGACATAAAAGTGCAGAAATTTGTATTAATGATATAGGAAATTGTTTATTTATAGATTCGAACGAATCTATACGTGAATCGAAAAGAAATCAAAGTGAAGTACAATTTAAAAAGTGCTAAGGGGTTGCTAAATTAGTGAAAAGTGACAAAAACAAATTTGGTTTTGTGGGAAAAGTCCAAGAACTATAGTGCAAGTTTGAGTAAAGGATTTTATGTTCAAAAGTGACGACAGATGGATCATGTTGATCCGATGATTTTGCGGACAACGAGGCCGAGTCATGGGAAGTCAGTGCAGTCAGTGCTGCAAATGCGCCAATGGGGAAAACACACATGCCACAGTTGGATCGAAGAATGGTTCGAATTATCGGTTAGGATTTAGACCTGCTTTTTTAAAAATTATATATTACATGCATTATTCAATGATGTCTGTACTATTCGTTATTTTTTTCGAAATTTTAATACAATATTTTAATATTGATTTTCTACGATGTAGGATCGAATTAGTTTCACATCCTTGTTAATCCTTTAAAATCAATCTTAGTAATGATTAAATTTTAATCAAAAACATGAAATAAGAAAGAATGATTTAAAAAAGGATTTTTGCCGCATGGTACCGACGAGATAATGTAAAATCGCACCGCGAATATCTATAGATCTCGATGATCTAGAAATATCGCGCCGTGAGCTGCCTCGTGTAACTGACGTAGGCTCGCGCGTCTCAACCATCGTGACATAACTTGAAATCTCCGTTTGACTAGAAAAATGCGAATTTTTAGAAATAATGTAATTTTTAGTAATAATAATGTGAAAATTTAAATGTTTGAATTTGAAACGAGAATTTTGAATAACTGGATAACAGGTCCCTTATCATTTCTTATGAGAGACGTTATCGTTTTATTGAAATTTATTGAAGTGCATAATTTATTGAAGTGAACCAAATAGAACCAAATAGATACATTTCTCTTAATAGTCTTTGGTGCGGGAAATTGCATTTCTCGCACTGAGGTTGCGAAACGTATTATTTCTTAATAGTATGTAGGAAATGCGTATTTCCTGCTCGGTGTGCGTGCCGGAAATATCGGAACCAAAAACAATGTGAGAAATCCGAATTTCCCTCATACCATTAAGAATACTAACGGTCGGAAAGCAACTATGAAATTAAGTTTTCGAAAACAATACATATATCCGCAATTGTTATTTTCGTTGCATATCAAAATTAATAAAGACGCATATTTTGATTCCGCTTTAATGTGTGCATTTCCGTTAAAAATACTTATTGAAAGGGTTGACAACCGACGAATAAAAGACATTACATATGTAATATGTGGACTGTATAGTCCGATTTTGCCACATCTTTAAGCCCAGAACAACAGGATTTTATTTTTATTATTGAATGAAATTTTCTGAAAAGCATCCAGGAAGATATTCAACCTCTTTCATTATGACTTTAAAAATAGCGAGTAGTGATAGAAATACTTTCTTCAGGGATAAAAAAGAATCGATGTGTATTCGCGAAAAAAATAGTATATCGTTGGAGAAACCATATACTATAGCTGTATATACAATAAAAATAGAGTCAACCATGAGAATGGTTGTTTACCCGTACTGTTTTTATGAATGTTCAGAAAAACATGCTTTTATCCGCACTTTTATCGACAAATAATGTTAGTCAGTTGTTGAGTAGTTGAAATAAGAAAATTGTAAATAATAAAACGTACATTTTACCAAATCCACAAATATCTGAAAAAATCGTAGTAAAATACGTAGTACAAAACCTAGTAGAATACAAGACCAGTTTACGACCATTTTTTCTGGAGATCAGAGGATCGGAGATATCTTGACTGCTGATTGGTTAATTAAAAAAAAAACAAAAAACTGACGACTGATTTATTTTAAATATTTGCTTCCCAGTAACTACAATTTTGACAATTATGTAACAATTACGTAACAACTACGTAACAACTATGTAACAGTTAGAGAAAAAGTAACATTTATGGAAATGTTATGTTACTGTTACTTTCAATGTTTGCGGAGTTATAATTGCAATGATATATTTCATTTAATCAATGAAGCAAGATATAAGGTTTGCTTATTCTTTAGTTATAATCGAGGATATCTCGACTTGTAATTGGTCGATTTTAGAAAACGTTTTATTTGGTATATAATTACGAGTATTTAGAGTATTCATTCATCACTTTCCACAATAAAACAAAAAAGATACAATCTTCTTACATTATTTTTTTAAGATTGTGGATATTTATAATTAGACAATTTAAAAAAAACCGACTTCCTTTAGATTCGGTATTTTTTTTTCGAAAATTTGAATATGTTAATAAAATTATTAATAAAATCTCAGTTGAGTCAACTTACAGCTATTGTCCACATACGTCTTTGTAACTCTGAAATGTTTACTAATAATTTTTTCCTAAATGTAAATCCAAAAATGTTGAGGTATTTGAATAAAAAAAAAACAAAAGTTCAAATTCAAATTAAATTTGACAATTAAAAATTTTAGTCATCCATTGAAATTTCAATTATTGCGTGTGTTCGATCCTTATTCAACGATAACAAACAAGCTATGATTGAAGGACTAGTAGATGTTACTAAAATATAATTAGTAAATAATTAAGAGATTTTGTCAAATTCAAATCAACTGAATTACTTCACAAACTAGCTTGTTGTGTAAGAGCCAAAAATAATATGAATTATTTTGTATAAAATCATGAAGAATATGAATTTTTATAATTAACAACGAATAAAATATGTATACATTATAATATACACTAAATTTCAACAATTTACAATATCATCTATTATATGTAGTTACTTATTTATTTAGTTAAAGAGGCATGTTAACCCTTTACCTGTAAAACGTATGTAACAATATAAATATTAAATATGCTTTAGATATAAATATACAAATAAAAAAAACACATATTTTTTTTTATTTATAGTGGTTATAATGTAATAAAACATAAAATTAAATATTCACTGCTGTTTTCAACTTCATTATTATTATTTTTTTTCCTATAATCACTTATTTTATTGCCTCTTCATTACATTTGTACATTATTTTAAGAAAGTTACAGTGAGCTTACTGATCTCTAAACTAATTTGAATATTCTCTGAATTTCTATAATTGCATTTCCTAGGAAACGCCACCGTCTCTGTAATATCCGCGTGTAGTATTCTTATGGATGTATAAAATTAATGCACCTACATTCTACTCTAATGCACTTATAGTTATAATAAGAAACGCTGTAGTCGCAGTCTGTTAGAATTTCGATGTTACTTCGTACGTAGGGTTTTAATCACGATTATTATTATTGTTCTTAAATTATAATCCAATTACAAGATTTTAATTAGTTCTATATAATTGTAAGAATATTTAAAAATTTGAAATATTTTTCAAATTCGGGTGATTTTATTATTTATACGTAAAATTGAAATAGGTCATTCGTAATAATAATACTTGTAACAAATAAATATAATTAAATAATGATAAACTATAAATTTATGTTTTTCGGTTATATTCCGTGCACATTATTCTATAGAACATTGTATAAAAAGTTCATACCGGAGGTTGGATCAAAGTATTGTGAAAAAAGTGACAATATGTTTCACCATACGTAACCACGCGATACAGCTCGTCAATGAAAATTCATATAAAAAATGCACTTGGACAATAGTTGAAAGTTGACTGAACTGAGATCTAATTAATATTTTTCGTATTGATCCAAACTGCAATGTTACAGGAAAGTCAAACAAAAATATTAAAATTTTAAACACTAATAACTTTATCAATTTACTATCAAAACAATGGATTAATGCGTCTTTAAATTTGCGAAAAAAATTTGAGATATCTACAATCTTATGATCGCGATGAATAATGATGAACATCGTCATGTAAATTCTATGCGTTAATTTTTTTCGATTTAAATATTACTCTAATATTAATCTTTTTTTTATTATTTCTGTATATACTTCTAATGTACAAAAATGTGCAGTATTTAATGACTTTTAAATTTAATCGCGCTCCATATTCAATTGTAACGTTCGATGCCCATCATCATGGATTTAACAAATTTTAAATTATTCTCAAGTAAAAAGTATATTAAAAAACATGAAATAATGAAAACAACAACATTTTACTGGGCCCATATTCATAAAGTACAAAGTAAATTATTCATTTTGTTTAGCATAAGTAACGTTGGATGTATTCCAAAGTTCTCAGTCTATGATTCATAAAACTAGAATTTCATTGTTTTTGATACTCTCTTTTGATTAACGCGAGAAATTGTATCCTATTCAAAATTGTCCGTCAGTCTGTTAACCCTCGTAGTTACATCATTTGTATCACAATTACTATATTTATCAAGGGTTAATTTTGATATATTGGTTATATACTTACAAAATTAATTTTTTTAAATGTCGAATAAACGTACATCTTAATAAAAAAGATATATATTAGGAAAATTGAAAAAATGATTGAAGTAACGATAGGACGTAATAAATAAGCTTATATAAACACAGTTGATTACGATATTAAAAATATCACTGAAAGGAATTCAACTTTTGAAAAAACTGAAAAAATGTTTCAAGATAGAATTAAGGTTAAAGAAGAACAAAGTAAAAAGTTTATATAAACAAATTATAAACGTCAATTAATGTGAAGTAAACTTGCTAAATGTCAACAAAAACAAAAAAGCAAATTAAACAAATTGAAGCAAATTAATTGAGAGCTGAATCAGTAAAAGTAAAATAAATAAAAATCCTTCTAAAATATTAATTAAAAATTCACATTATCCCGAAAGAAATCTTCGAATTACTTTCAAATATTTCAATATTAATTTTTTCATATTAATTACTTCATTTTTTTATAAATTGTTTGAACTTTTTATTGATTACGTTTGAAAAAATATAAAACCTTTTTCTCATTATTTAATAAGTGTTTATTTAAATGCCTAAAACATTTTCCTCCAAAGCTGATGCAAATTATTTTGAAAATAAACTTGTTTACATTTAGGGGCTGGTGTAAATTAATCACAAGCTCATTATGTTTATCAGTTTTGGCGTCTTTGGCACATCAATATTTTTGGAGAATCTCGATGTTTTGTTTTTGACCTGTCCAAGGTTGGTCGCACTTGGAACACACTAATAAAGGACACTGATATTTGTGTAATTTTAGTATGGAAACGACAGTTTCAACAGGCGTAGTTTTCACAGTGTAACATTAGTTCTCTTATTGCACTTAAGTTCTTTAAAATTAATTTACCGTGGTCATTACGTTAATTAAAAATAATCTCTAACTTTCACTGTATATAAATTTCATACTTTTTTTGTGAAGTACATTATAAATACTGATTGGAATTGTTATAGAGGTAATTAATAAATTATATATAACTCAATATATTATATATAAAATTAAATGTACACACACACACACACACACTCACACATACATAATTTAGATTTTTTAGCAAAATAAAGTTTATAACTTTATATTTCATTGCAATACATTTTAAAAGTTGTGAAAAATGTAAACCTACTTATATATAAGAAGTAAAGATTATTTAAATTTGTCATCCAGCAACATTTTGTCCCAACGTATTTGAACAATATATTCTTCAAAGATTTTATATTGAGTTTGAACTGACAATGTACAACAAAGAAAAATTTTTTTAAGAGTTAATACATAACGGAACATCGCGCAGACAGGTCGAACATGCGGTTGGACGTTCGCCACAGTTGTCAGGAACTTGACATTTGGCAAATTTCGAAATCGTCCCCGTTCGATTGTCAATGTGAATAATTGATAGCATAAAGAGACATTCATTTAATTGACCTATTGACATATTATTTGACAAATTCGATCCTCGGTACTCCTTCGATTTTTTACTTAACAAATTATTTCACAACTTTATTTATTCGAGCAAGAATTTGTTATTTTTTTTTTATTATATTAATTATTTCATTGTATTCTTTTATTAATATTCATTTCTAAGAATGTTAATCTTATTAACTGATTGAAGATAAAAATGTTTATCAAACTTAATGATGTATGTAATAAATTATATAAATGACATAAATATTCTTTCTGAGTCTTAATGTTTACCAATTCTATTTCCACATATTTCATTTTTATAGTTTGATCTATATACAATAAAAGATAAACAATAAAATTCAATGCTTTAATAAATTTCGGTAATATATTATGGATTTTTCGGTTTATTTCCCTTGTAGACGACTAACACGCTCATTCTGGAATCTTCTATGAAATATGTGCCAAAACTCATACGCAGTTGTCTCGAGGTCAACATTTTCATCTGTCTGTTATTTCAGACATTGTAGCACAATCATTCATGAGCTGTGAGAAAACGGCCGGTGTGCTTCGTTAATTTTGAGTACATTTTGTGTACTTAATAACGCGAAAGTTATGTCACTTATTTCGCTCGTGGATGATTGGTATATACCGCTGACCATTGACCTTGCAAATTTGACAAACATAAGCTGCTTTTTCGAATTAGAAATGGTTTTCGATTTTACGGGAGATTAATTACGGATATAATTAGTGATTATTTAGTTATTATTGATATAAATTTTTAATCGATTTAAAAAAGATTATATATATATATATATATATATATATATATATATAATATATATGTATGTCATTTCTTAGCTATATTATATATGAAATATATTTTATTAAATGAAATCAATCAGCAATTTGGTAAAATATGATAATATGTGATAAAAATGCTCTTTTTATTTAAATTTCATATAAAAAGTAAACAATAAGTCTTTCTTTTTTTAAAGTATAATTTTCAGTGTTTTCTAAATATGAGTTTAGAAAGAACATATAATTCTGTCGAGCGCAATAATATCACGAGTCTCTGATTCAGTAAAATGGCAATTCTTCAATTGTTGTATACTTTTATCAAAAAGTAATTGCATCCAAGCCTATTTTTTTGTATAGTTTATAAATATTTGGTACTTCCTGTGTTTGATTCATATAAATGACATGATGCTGAAACTAGCGGCGGATTTGCAGCGGCGGATTCGGAAGTGTATATATTTGGCTTATAACTTGAAAACCAAGCGATGTTCGGGGCTGAATTTTTTTTGGGGGCAATATAATACATCTAGAAAAGTAACCCACGTGCCAGAAAAAATTAAAAAAATGTCCTACTATGTTAGTTAATTGTTTAAACATTCATTTAGTGCGCTATATCGTAGTAGCATAGAACACGTTTGGTTTTTAACTTGAAAAGCAAGAGATGTTCGGGGCTGAATTTTTTTTTGGGACAATATAATACATCTACAAAAGTAACCCACGTGCCAGAAAAAATTTTGAAAATGTCCTACTATGTTAGTTACTATGTTATGTTATTATTGTTTAAACAAATAACTAACATAGTAGGACATTTTTTAAATTTTTTTCTGGCACGTGGGTTACTTTTCTAGATGTATTATATTGCCCAAAAAAATAATTCAGCCCCGTATATCGCTTGGTTTTCAAGTTATAAGCCAAATATATTATACACTTCCGAATCCGCCGCTGCGAATCCGCCGCTAGTTTCAGCATCATATAAATGACATTATTTTTATGATTTCAGTAAAATCAGATTTTTATCTAATTTAGATTTTAAAATATTGATAATAATAAATGACAATCAAAAAATAAATAATAAATAATAAAAACATCTTAAGGAATATTTCGGACGTTCATTCTACATTTACATTTCGTCCAATACATACACTCAATTTTCATCAAATATTGATCCCGTTGAAAATCCAACGGACGTACTTCCCACACAACATAATCCGTCCCGGGATGTCCTGAGGAGCCCCCGAGAAGCACCTCAGGACAAAAAACGGACATTTGGACATCCTCAGGAGTTCCTCAGGACGGATTGTGTTGTGTGGTTTTGGAGGTAATTTGTAATAGGCATAAACAGTGTATGACCATTTTTCGTCCACGGACGCATATATGAATGACAAACAGACGTAAAATGTAAGTTCATTGGACATCCAGTGATGCATGTTAGCATATTTCTACTTGATGATGAATAATTATATTTCAAATTTATCTAAGTAAACATAGTACACTTTTTAAATATTGTATATAAATTCACGGGCTTTTATCTTCAGGGTTAAAGTATAAATTCAAAACTTATTATGATGTCGACATAAAAATCTCACACGAATTAGTGCGTAACATTAATGTACCCTACTGTTTTAAAATAATAGTGACGTTTAAACAATAACGTGCAAATGTTGCAGATATCGCGCGGATTTGCCGATGCCAACGGATCGTTATCGTATACAAGCGAGAAACAGCGTGGTTCAACTGACTTTGCACCAGACGCGGAAAGATGACGCAGGTCATTATTCGCTGGTTGCCAAGAGAATTTCCACGCCGGACCATCTCTTTTCTCGAAAGATTCATTTTAGCGTTGACGATACATCGATGGGTGAAGAGGGTGATCCTCCGCTTTTCGTGCGGCGCCTGAGTGACCTCACTGTCAAGGTCGGCACCAGGACCAGGTTTCTCGTCGAAATCCGCAGTTCTACGATTCCAAACGTGAGTTAATTTGTGTTTGTTTTTTTTTTAATTGATTTGATTGATTGATTTGATCAATCGTTTGAAATCGAATGAATTTCCCGCATTTCTCCGCGCAGAACAATGACGTTACTTTCTTGGCAAAAGTTGAATAAAAAATATCAATTAGGCGCTTGCTGACGTACTAGCAAGTAGCTCATCTATTTCCACATTTTCGCGTAAGCTATACATCGACTGGCTTATAGATCGATCAACCCCGGACGCCTGTAAAGTCCGGTCGGACTTGAAGGAACATATATATGCAAATTCTGCTTTTCATTTCAAAATAAACAAAACAATTATTATTTACGTCACATATAAAATTCACCTTTAAAGTAGAAATATTTCGCTCGCACCACTGATGGTGCCTGCGTATATCCCGGTGAATTCGGGGAAGAAAATGAAATCCAAGGTCCATGAACCCAGCCATCGATGAGCGCACTATTATTACGCATAGTTACCATTGCGTAACGTCAAGTACATGGAGGCCCCGGGTTTGCCCGCTTAATTACCGCGTTCGCAAAATTAGGGATTAACAAGGAGGTTGGATTCTAAGTGTCGGACTGGTCGAAATCAAATTCATCACGGTCTGATTTTAGGTGACTTGGCACAGGAACGATGTGGCGATCAGCTCCGGTCCGAGGTTCTCGTTCGTTCATGAGGGAAATTTTTATTGCGTCGACGTAGCACCGGTGACTGTCGACGATCAAGGCCACTGGACTTGCATGGCGGAAAATCGTTCTGGCAGATCGTCATGCACCTCGCATCTGAACGTCATCGGTAGGTATCTTTTTTTATTAATTTGGTTACATTTTGCAATAATAATATACAAAAGTCTTATGCTGACAATTGAAAAAGAATTGAAGAGACTTGAAGAAAAGACAATTGAAGAGACTTCGTTATTATTCACTTCGTTACTTCATTACGGTTACTTACCTTTAAATTACAGTCCCAAAAGCGTACAAACGACCAGAGTTTCTCACCGAATTACGAGCATTATTGACGGAAACTGGCACGGTATCGTTGGAATGCAAAGTCGTCGGAGTCCCAACGCCGGTTTTGCGATGGCTGAAAGACAACAAAGAAATAAAGGCCGGCGATGTTTTCGCCCTTACCGCAAATCCAGACGATCCTACTTCCCTAGGGACCTACACGTGCGAAGCCATGAACTGCATGGGTACTGCATTTTCATCCTCGAAAGTAAGTTGACTCGAAATTCATATCGATATGATATCATGACACCAAGTTTAATCTTTTGTCTTGGTACATCGTAAAATTATCCTTTTTTAGGTTCACGTAATTGGCAAAGGAAGTCGAGAGGGCTCGTTAAAACCAGCCGATACATTGATAACGTCGGGTGACAGTCCAGTATTTAAGAAAATTCTTTGCAATGAATCTTGTAAAATCGGAGAAGTACTACATTTATCCTGCCAAGGTACATGAAAACATTGTTCACATATGCAAGTCATATAAGTATTGTTACTTATACTGATGCATTATTTTATTTTGTGAAAACAGTACAAGTACCGCCGTGGCCGAAGGAAATAACCTGGTACAACAAGGAGGGTAAAATATTACCCGATGATAAGTATCACATAATCGAGGATGGTCTTGGAGGTTATTCAATAGAGGTGAATCCCGTCGAAGCGATGGACGAAGGCGAGTGGAAGTGCGTCGCGACTAGCGAGGGAAACGTCAAACAATTTACCACCTGTTACGTCGCAATGTCTAGTAAGAATAACGTTTATCATTTGAATCAGAATTACTAAAAGAAACTTACATTATAAAAAAAAAAAAAAAAAATAAAAATTAGACTCTATAAGTCCATTGATAGATACCTTGATATTCTGATTGAATGACAAAAACATTTATAACGTTTATTCACTTTATTGGCAGTTCCAAAGAACTACAGGAAACCCCGTTTTATGGAAAGTCTGAAAGCTATTTTGACGGAGGAAGGTCTTGTTTCGTTCGAATGCAAAGTCGTTGGATTCCCAACACCTTTACTGCGATGGTTCAAAGACGGGCAGGAGCTTAAACCAGGCGACGTGTATCAGTTGACGGGCACGAATTCGTTAGGTGATTATACTTGATGACGATTAGTTTATGAAGAATTTTCACGAATTTGTTAATGTCACATTGCAACAACGATCGTTTAGGTTCTTACTGCTGTATCGCAAAGAATTGCATGGGCGAGACAAAAAGCACTGCTGAACTGACGGTGGAAGACATTCAAAATCAATTGAACGAAGAGGAAAGACTTCAACTGTTAACGACGAATCTTCCACCGAAATTTGTTAAGGGTCTCAAAAGCTCCGAGGCTAAGATTAACGAAAATTTCCGGTTTACTGTCCAAGGTATCAATCTAGACTTTCTCATTGTCATAATAAGAATAAATGTAGCGATTGGATGTATAATTATGATGTTTCAAAAACAGTTAGTCTTCTGCCGGAACCATCTCTGGCTTGGTATCGCGATGACCAACAGGTGGTCGATGATTTCAAGTATCGAATAGAAAAGGAAAACGTTGGTACTTGCCACTTGGATATTCGAAAGTTAGAGTTCTGCGACCAAGCAGAATGGAAATGCATCGCCAGTAACGACTTTGGTCACAGCGTGACTTCGTGCTTCCTAAAGCTTATCATTCCACGGCATTTTAAAAAGCCGAAATTTTTGGAAGGTCTACGCGCCCTTTTGTCGGACGAGGGGGCCGTAAATCTCGAATGTAAGGTCATCGGTGTTCCGCAGCCGGTTTTGAAATGGTACAAAGATGGCCAAGAATTGAAACCAGGTGACATTCACAGAATCACGTCCGGTCAGGACGGTACCTGTTGTTTAGGGACGTACACGTGCGAGGCGACGAACTGCATGGGAACGGAGAGAAGTTCAGCATCACTTCTAGGTTTTGAAGGTAAGTTTTCGTCTACTTCTCCATACGCCACGAAATAAATTATACGGGATAAATTTTTACAGATCGTATTTCTGCTGGACCCGTTGGAGAAGTCACGTCTCCGGTTTCTTCGCCGGCAGACCCAGACCGTGACTTGGCTCGAAACCTTTCATTATCAACAATTCAAGAAGAAAGGACATCACAATTGCACGAAACACCGCAGACTGATCAGTCAGTCACACTCGACGATCGAGGAGAAGTATCGTTTAGTTTCGACGGTAAAGAAGTGTCGGTCAGTCTGTACGAAACACCTGATCTTACGGAAGAAGAAGCATTACAAATCGTTGAAATGTATGCGGATGAACTTACTGAACACGTGACAGGTTAGTCATTACAAGCTCTTATTTATATTGATTTTTAAATCAAACAATAATCTTATATTATCATTTGTAGAACACAATATCGTAGAATTGCCACCAATGCGCTTCGTCAAAGAAACATCGACAACTGGAAATTTACTTATGGAAGCTGTAGTAATCGACGTATCTCCTGATTATTTCGTTAGCGTCGATGAAGGCGATGATTTACGGACAGAAGCCGACTTTGAAGATATGTCCATAATGGACGGCGTTTCTCTCTCATCTCCTCCGATCTCTGAATCGAGAACACGAATTGATTCGGTCGATGAAGAGGCGCCTCCGATGAAACCACGTAGGCGAAAATCCGAAAGTGTTTCGTTAAAACTCCAAGATTCTGAAAGTTATCACAGCGCTAAAGAACCCGCTACTGGTGCCTCGATGTCCAAGAGAGAACAAGATATCGAAATGGATGTTGATAGTTTAGTCTTTGATGATGCTCTTTCTTCAATGCGATCCAAAGTAGAAAGTTCCGCTGCGGAATCAAAACCAACCAGGGAAGACCAGAGAAGGAAAAGAAGCATCGATGGAGAATCCAATTTCGAAAGGAGTCAATCTATTGAGGCTACGAGTCTCTCGGAACTTCCACGAAAGAAAAAACGAAGTGAAGTTGAAATGACACTGCATAATCAACAGGGAAGTTTGGAAGATTCATCAGCAGTGCACGAAGAAGAGGAAATCGAAGGGTCAAGTCAAGAACAGGATCAAGAGCGGAAATCCACGGGCACCCCACAAACTTCCCTTACCGAGGAAGGCATTCAAAGGCCTCCATCGAGAACTAATAAACAAAGACTCGCCGACTTGATTCGACAGATCGCTCAGCCCGTTTTAATACTTAGGGAAGCTTTAATACATTTTGATTTTCATATCGACGAAGAAGACCTCAGCGGCGCATTTCTATCCGACGAAGTCATTCTTCCTGTTCAAAGTCTTTGTGAACTTCTGGCTGAGGTTGAAGCCAAAGCGCTAAAAAGTGCGGGAGATAGGTCTCTTGCCCAAAATATTCGCATTTCACTGTTAGAAGCAATCGGGGGCCCGGCCGAAGGACTTTTACGGGGCGTCGAACTGATAAGACGGCATGAGCATTCAGGAAACTTGCAAGTGGATTTGTCGATTCTTGAATCGTTAGTGGATCCCGTTGATGAAATTCTCATGGGTTTATCAAAAATTGAATTCGATTTAACTGGCAGAACTAGTGACAGACGTCCAATCCTATTAGAGCGTATGGTCCGAACGCTAGATCGATTTGGGTGTAAACTGAATGAAGCTGGGGGTGACAATTCAACGTTGCCGATAACACTCAGAAAATGCCATCGCATGCTAAACTCATACTTGAGTCAAATTAAAATGAATAAGGTAAACTTAAATAAAACATTTATTCGTAGAAATTAGAATACCTTGAGAATCCTTTTTTAACATCTCTTATTTTTTTTTAGGCTGGTGGTTGGATAGAAAATATCGATGCAGTTCTCATCGAATCTCTCTCACGACCTTTGGAAGATCTGGAGCGTTCATTGAAAGGAGTTTTCCTCAGTGACGAAGCTGCCGCAGTCTCCGATACATCTAAAGAAATGGTTGAAGCATTTAGAGAACTATTGACACGATTAGATGCAATTGTCGTCGCTTTGGAAGGTTACGAAAACGACACAAGAACTGATTTTGTAGTAGCTCTTAAATCTTGCTTGGTTTTGGCTGGCGAGGAACTGTCAAAGTCAAAGTTGGAGAAAAGTGAAAGTTTGGATAAAACGGAAAGTATAGAAGAAGCTCGAACTCTGCCTGAAATGATTTTGGATCCTTTGATCGACGCCCAAGCAGCCATTGACGAAGTTTTGCGTGAAATTGAAGAAATGAGTGAAGATGAAGAAATAACTGTTCTTCGTACGTCAGATTTGGCACTGAGCCTGGCTGAATTGAGGCAAACCGTATCGACCGCAGTTCACACGACCACGACCACGCGAAAGAACGAAACGATGATCGCTATTATTGACCTAAAAGATCCTTTAATCGACTTGCAACTCGCGTTATCTTCAGAACGCTGTCCGGAAGAAATGAGAATGATACGAGGCATTTCAGTTCCCATTCAGTCTTTGCAAAAGGTTTTGAAAACTGTAATACGCGTCCTTCAAGAGACAGATCCGGAATTTGAAGCAATTGAAGAAATACAACCAATTCTCACAATTGCAGAAGACCTGGAAAAGAAAATACCTGCTGTTTTGGAAGAGTTACGCGGAGGTACAGATGACACATTGCAGGACAATGCTGCAGAGCAAGCAAAGATGCAGGAAACTTTATTAAATCTCCAGATTCCGTCCGAATTAAGCAGTGTCCATTTTGAGCTTGCTATGGTTTTACAAAAAGAAAAAGATGAATGTAGCAATAAAAGGCCTCTGATTTTTTCCCGAGTCGAAGACTTGCGACAATTCGTAGGAAATGCTGCGGTTCAAACGGATAAGTTGTTAGTAATAGGAGTGACCAATATCGATGATTTTGCGAAGAAGTTGACGCGTTTAAAAGAACCGTTGCTGAATTTGCAGAATGATTTATTGACTGATACTTATGAGCAGGAAGAACTAAATATTGTTCTAGATATGGCCGATTCTCTACGAAGGTAAGTAAATTATTTTATCTATGTTAATAACTATATTAGCGGCTTATATTAATGAATATTTGTTCGCAGGTTAAAAAGTGTGATTACGAAGTTCACCGAGAACTTCGGTAGAGGTAAACTAATAATGTCTGTTCTACATATTTTAGAAGATATTGAAAATGAAATAAAATACATATCTAAACAAGCAACGAAGGAAAAGTTGCAATGGGAGAAACTCAAGGATCCATTTAATCTTACTGGGATTGATTCGACGGATGAAGCCCAAAATGCGATAACGAGTCAAGTCCACGAAGTACAAGATACAGTGTCGATAATAAATGACAAGCAAATTGAAGACGAAATTCGTCAGAATTCAATTGATGAGAACATTCCGCAAACTTCCGAAATCGAACAAGAACATTTAAACACTGAAGAGAAATCCGAACATTTGAAAAGTGAAGAGAAATCCGAACATTTGAAAAGTGAAGAGAAATTCGAACATTCGGAAAAATCAGAACTTGTGGAAGATTTAGCATTGCCACAAACGCCGGACAGTCTCAGCATTCCACAAGAAGATGAAAACACGAAACCAACCCCTACAAGTTCGAAGTCGCCGGAAACTCCAATCTCCGGAACCAGTCCGGAAATATTTCGAAAACATGAAAAACTCTTAGAAAAACGCGTAATTTATCCAAAAGAGGAATTTGCACTTGTCATCTCACAATCTTTACTCGAAATTCAGCAAGACATTTCGAGAATTCTCGAAGAATTTGAACAAGGGTCAGTTACAACTCCTCCACCGGTATCTCGTCTCGCGGAAGCTTTGGAGAATCTTCGTCGTACAATTTTGGTCATTCACTCGAATGTGTCGCAAATCGCAGCAGACATTTCCGATTCGAACTCCGATTCGTCCCATATGGAATACAGTGAAGGAGCAGAGCGAATTTCCATGTCTCTAAAAGAACTTCTGAGGCCGATTTTAGAAGTTCGCGAAGCACTGGTTCAAACACAAGATCACGGCGCACCAGAATTGTTGCTCTTGAGTCGTCTCGAACAACCAATTCGAGCAATAGAGTTCAACGTTTTGCAACTAGCTCTAGAAGCACATTCGCATACTGCCGAAAGCGATGATACATCCAGTCGTGCTAGTCTCGAGACCCTAGCGAGAGCCTTGGAAGAAATTGAATCTCAAATTCCTTTAGCCCTCGACGAGGCGAATACAAGACAAGAAGTTTTCGGTGTACTACGAGATGTTTCCCGACCATTGGAAGTTGCGAGGGAACGGATGAATGAAATTTCCTTGGGCGTTGTCGAACAAACATTGGAAAAGGATGTCGTGGCGACACTTGGCGCACCCATTGACAGATTCAGGGAAACATTAACAGATCTATTCCACCGCTTAAACACCGTCGATCATTTGGAAGATAAACATAGAGATACGCTATTGACATTGAAATTTTTGGTTGAACCGCTGGTGGAATTTCAAAGTTCACTTTCAGTCGTCCAAAGTAGCAGAAGGACTTCGATGCCTGGATCCGCATTGCTGGAAGAAAGAAAAAATGTGATTTCAAAGGCTGTCGAAGAATTACGAAGTGGCATCAGTAAGGTTAACGAAGAAATTAAGATAGGTGCTAAAGAGGATACAAATGAAATGGACGATTTACTGCTCAATGCTCTCGAATCCTTGGACATTGCCATGGTACTTGTGCAGCGCAAAATCAGGTAAACTTTCTTTCTCGTTTTTAGTTTTTCGATATTATTTGTCATCTAATAAAACTATTTTAATTTTAGCGAAGACGAATATCGTCGGCATTCGATCTGCTTGGCGAGTCTTCAAGAACATACGGCAACTCCACTCGAGCATCTTGGTAATGCAATTTCGGATCTTGAAGGCCAACTAAATCAACAAGCAACAGAAATTATGTTGAAACCTTTAGAAACTCTAAATAAACAAGTTCAATTGGCACAAACGCAATTCCAGCCATCTCCGGAACAACTTTTGGACGAGGAGGCCATTGTAGAAGGATTCCTTTACCCGGCAAAAAAGCTGGTATCGGCTTTACAGTCGTTGCAAACTATTGAAACTATGCCAATAACCGGCAGCTCTGTACAATTGCTTCAAACTGTCGGGGATTGTACGTCGGAATTTACGAAATCACTCTCTACACTTCGAAGCGAATTAGTGCAAGGTGGATCGGAACAAGCTTCGATCGTTGAGACTATATCAGCCATTATGATACCGATGGAAAATGTAAAGCAATTGATCGATCAAATATTTCCTAAAGTTAGAGATGTTGAAGGATCTCCCAGTGAAACGAAAAAGGCAGATGAGGTGGAGGAGAAGGCCTTGGATGTAATAAGCAAAATTGAGGAAGATTCGGAAATTTCTCCGAAAGAAAGCGTTTCGACAGTTGTAACGACAGTAGAAACTATTGTTGACGAATTTATAGAAGTCTCGAAACGCGAAACTGAAAGTCTCACAATGCAAGAAGTTTCGAAAGCTAAAGAAAATGTCGAGCCCGATGACATCTTTTATATGGCTGAAGCTTTGCAACCAAAATCAGAGTACATGAGCGGTGAAGAAAAAGAAGTTGGTTCTCTGAAAAAACGAGATGTAAGTATGATGCAGTTCAAACTGGTATCAATAGAGTACTTAGATATTGTGTTATTTTATAATCGAGAATGTCAATTGAATTAACTTTGTCCATTAGTTACTGATTTACTTTCTTACGTATTTTAAGGCCAAATGTGAAGAGACGGGTGGAAACACCGTCGAAGAGTTTGTAGATGCAATGGAAAATCAAGACTATCCGGTAGAAACGATCATTAAAGTTGAAGTGGAAGAAGGTTTCAACAAGCCAGCGATATCTACGTTTGTAGAAAGTCAAAGTCATGAACGAGCAATTGTCAGCGAAGTAGACGGTGAACAAATTTTGGCGGATGAAAAATGCGTTAGCAGTTTTGGGAATCGTTTAAATGAAGGGGTAGAAATGGAAAACGCAAATGCTTCAGAAACAGCACAGACGTTTGAAGAGAAGAGAGAGAGTATATCAGCTCTGTGGACATTAATTCAGACACCCATTGACAATTTACACAAATCCATAGCGGCTATTATCCAAGATCAGTTAGTTTTTGACAAAACAAGTGAATTGGCAGAAAGCAAAGACGATAAAGAACTTGGAAATATCGTTATACAGCAGCTGTCTGATTTACAAACTTCCATCGCTGCTATTCAGCAAATCACTAATGAAGACGCCTCTTTGCTTGACGAAGTATCCTGGCAAGAAGAGAGTTTCCCAGCGTTGCAGAATTTGGCGCAATCGCTAGAAAGATTAGGAGAATTGCCCATATTTTCGGGTCAAGAAACAGTAACGAGTGAAGACAATGAAACAGTTGCTACGGATGAGAGCAGTCAAATATCAAAATCATTGCGAATTCTCGTAGAACCATTAAGGGAATTAAGACAGTGCCTTAGTCTTCTCGTTGAAGAACCAGAAATCTTCGAGTCAGAAATCGGCGAAATTAAATTCGAAACGACGAAGGACGACCATGCCCAAGAATTAATAATTGCAAAAGATGACGAAAAAGCTGTTGCGATTGCTCAGGATATACAGGTTCAGGAACTACCAAAAGAATTTGAAAATTTCACACCAACAACTGAGGAATGTATAATATCTGAAAATGTCGATCGGAATATAGCGACCAAGGAAGAAGCTCACGTTTATCAAGATAATGAAAAATCCGAAAAAGAAATGGAAAACAGTCAACAAATACTCATTCAAGAACCTACATCTGTAACTGCTGAAAAAATCGAAGAAATAATTAATGAAGGGAAGGTCGAAGAAATAAGTGATCAAAAGCAGCTTGATGATGTAGCCATAGAGATAAGACATGATGATGTTGTTCAAAAAGCCGCAGCAGAACAAGTTGCTATTGAGTCTGACGCAGGTGACATAAAAGATTTAAACGTTGTGCCTTTAGTACATCAAACAGCAGATGAAATATCCTTAGATGATTCTGGAAAACAACAAAGTGCTGTTGAGCAAGTCGATATTGGCTCTGTCACAGATGAATTGAAACAATCGGAAATATCGGCAGAATATCAAAATGCTATTGAAGTCGTTACGGATGAATCTGCAAAACAGCAGGCGGCTGCTAAACAGATTGTTTCTGAAACTGCTGATAATGAATCGAAAGACTTAGAGTCTTCATCGATATCAGAAAATATCGCAGAATCATATGTATCGGCTGACGAGAAACAAATGGCAAATGTTGAACAAATAAGCGTTAACACTGATTCGGATAAATTAAATGAATTAGAATTATTATCTGCATTTGAAACTGATGAGAATATATCAACTGAAGAATCTGAAATTCAGAGAGTGGGCATTGAAGAAGCAGTGGTTGATTCACATCTGGAAGAATTAGAAAGTTTGGACACTGTTTCGGAAAACCAAATCGCTACACAGAGATTAACGGATGATTTTGAAAAACAGAATGTAGCCATTGGGGAAGTAATGGTTGAATCTGATGCAAGAGAATTGACTGATTTAGCATCAATTGCTAAGCAACGTGTTACTCAAGAAAAATTAGCGGATGACCTTGAAAAACAAACATTAGCTCCGGAACAGGTAGAAGTTAATTTACATGGAGGCGAGGTAAACGATTTGGAAATTGCATCTGAACATCAAAACGCTACGGAAACATTTACGGACAATGATGGAATACAGAAAGTGAGTACTGAGGAAATAATTGTCGAATCCGGTGCTGGAGAATTAAAAGATTTGTCATCACAGTCTATGCAATTTGTTACTGCAGAAACGTCCATAGACCAATCTGAAAAACAAACGGTTGGTATAAAACAAATAATTATTGGATCAGACACAGATCAATTAAAAGATTTGGATTCCGTATTCGAATATCAAATCGCTGCAGAAATATTGGAAGATGATATTGAAAAACAAAAGGTAGCTACTGAGCAAGTAATAACAGGCACGGATGTTGGCGAATTGAAAGATTTAGAAGCCGAAGCTGTACAGGACAATGTTGCAAAATCAATTACAGATAATTCTAAAACTAGTGAATCGAGTGAAGTACAGACGCATTCCACGTCGATTGAAGAAGAGTCAAGATCCGCTGAACAAAAAGATTCGATAATGCTTCATCATGAAAAGGAAATGATAATAGACGAAGAAGTAATGGTAGAAGCGGAACCTGTTAGTTTGAATGATTTGCAACTAACGGAAATGCAAAAAGTCGACAATATCAGCGTTGTTGAAGGTGATGAAAGTATAAAAATTACTGAAGGAGATGTCAAAACGGATACGAGTGATACGAAAGACGAGGAACATTTAGCAAATGTAAAAGCAGATCAAAGTCTGGTGTGTGGAACTCAGGAAAAAGAACCTGAAAATGCAAACGATGAAAATGCAAAAGAGTTGATATCCAACAAGACAGATACAAAGAACGTAAAAGTGGGAAAATCAATAGTTCATTTTGAAAAGGAAGCATTCATTGATGAAGAAGAAATGATTGAACCAGAAACTACACGTTTAAAAGATTTAAAATTAATTAAGATGGAGAAGGTTCAGAGTATAGATATTGTTACAGGTGACGATAAAATGAAAGCTGGTAAAGAAAGTATCGAAGTTGAGGCAGATGCTGGTGAATTGGAAAATATAGAATCCATTAAAACTGAGCATGTCGATAAAATTGAAACTGTTTTAGATCTAGACAAGACGAGAGTAGCGGAAGAAAATATACTTGTTGAAGCAGATGCTGGGATAGTAAAAGACTTTGTATCCGGGATTGCTGAAGAGAATGAAATTGTAGAAGCAATAGAAGAACCTAAGACAAGCGTAGCAATAAATGTACAGGTGCCTATAGAATTAGATAAAGAGGCAACGGAAGAAGTAGAGTCCCGCGTACAAGAAGTAGACATGAGAGAGAAGGAAAAGCTGACAATATCTGAAGAAGAAAATATAAGGAAGGAAAAAGAAGCCGAAGACCTGAGGAATGATGAAGAATATCAAAGAAACCAAGAAAAAGAACGTTTAAGAAGGGAAGAAGAAGATCAATCGAGATTGGAAGAAGCACGACTGAGAAAGGAAGAAGAAGAACGACAGAAAAAACAAGCAGAACAATTAAGAAAAGAAGAGGAAGAACGTTTGAGAATGCAAGACGAAGAACGAGATCGATTACGTAAGGAGGAAGAGGGACGAATAAGAAATGAGGAAGAAGAACGACTAAGAAAGAAAGAAGAAGAGAGGCTGAGAAAGGAAGAAGAAGAAGAGCGCTTAAGAAAAGAAGAAGAAGAAGAACGTCAAAGAAAAGAAGAAGAAGAACGTCAAAGAAAAGAAGAAGTGGAACGTCAGAAAAAAGAAGATGAAGAAAAGGAACGTCAGAGAAAAGAAGAAGAAGTAAAGGAACATCAGAGAAAAGAAGAAGAAGAAAAGGAACGCCAGAGAAAAGAAGAAGAAGAGCGTCTCAGAAAAGAAGATGAAGAGCGTCTGAGAAAAGAAGAAGCAGAGCGTTTAAGAATAGAAGAAGAAGAGCGTCTGAGAAAAGAAGAAGCAGAGCGTCTGAGAAAAGAAGAAGAAGAAGAGCGTTTAAGAGTAGAAGAAGAAGTTCGTCTGAGGAAAAAAGAAGAAGAGCGCGTCAGAATAGAAGAAGAAGAGCGTCTGAGAAAAGAAGAAGAAGAGCGTCTGAGAAAAGAAGAGAAAGAGCGTTTAAGAAAAGAAG
>JAPYZR010001000.1:0-24790 GCA_030522945.1 Trichopria nigra
TCTCAACCAATTTGTCGTCTGGCGCTCAGAGCACTAAGACAATTGGTTGGGGCGCCCAATTTTGTTGTTGTCCTAACCAAGTCTTTTTTTCCGTGTATATATACTGTTTATAATGTTTACTTCGTAGATTGTAATCGATTGACATTTCAATCTCCAAATAACAATTACAAATATCACGATATAAGTTTCTTTTCTTGTATTATCAATCTCTAAGTACAAGTATATATGTATAAGGTAGAATTGGCAGCGATGGTGCCCTTACTGACGAGTCCACGTATAGGCTATCTGGTACGAAACGTACTCACAGTTTGCAATATTAGACCAAATGATATTATCTTGCTATCGATAGAAGACATAAATGTATAAAATTTCATATTTGAAGTAAAATTCCCCGTAATTGTATGTAGCAACAGTTTCAAAATATACAGAGTACGATGGCAAACACCACTTTTAAGATTGCGTATACTTTATTTTGATTAGCATTCGAACCCATAATGTCGGTTCAAAATTTTTCTTATATTTCATATACATTTTGTAATTACAGTGTTAAACAACCAAGTATAAAATGTATAGATATAATATCAGAAAAACGACAATGAAAAAGTTGTTCATTATTGCTTTGTAATAAATATAGTATATTTATATTAAGTAGACATATAATAATATAATTGTTTTTTAATAATTAGACATAAATTCTAATAAATTTAACAATAAATTGTTTGTTTTATCTGTTGTATATAAAAATATTTGTTTTTGTATTTATGGTTTTGTATTTTTGCATTTACAAGAATATATCACAAGATATAAGTAATTGTATGTACAGGGTGGGACATGTTAAATGATCCATTCAAATATCTAAAAAAGTAAGCACTATATATAAAAGAAATTTTTAAACAAAAGTTGATAAGGATAATGGGGCCCATTCGGCATTATTAGTTTTGACCTTGCTGTCAATTTTCGAGATTATTCCAAGGTCAAGGTTATTTTTTTTAAAATGGGAACCCATGTTTTGAAGACCGGCACTCGATGGAGCGGGGAATTTTATGTCCAAAACGTTAGTTTTTAATTTTTGAGAATGTGACCTTGGGAATGTTAAATATCGATAAAAATAGGGCTTACAATAAAGGAGGAAGCTCTTTTGTAAATACCCGATCAACATAGTTCAATAATATTTGTGTTTATATAATGGCTGCGTACGCTACCGTTAATGTCGATTGTTCGAATCTAATATTTACACTTTCCTTCGATTTTTTCATAAAGAAATTCTCAATTTCTCTTCTTTTGAAAAAAATATAAGAAAAAATCAATTAAACAGATTAGTTTGACTACGTCGAGGGTACTACTTGTTTGAATTTCTTCAGCCTTGATACAAAAAGTATTTTGAAGCGCTGCAATTAATCTTACTTTTTCACATCTCAACCAATTTACTTTTGATAAAATTATTTAGATTTTATTTTTAAGTCACACTTTTGATATTTAGTCGATCATAGTTTCTTCCTGATCTAAGCAGAACTTTTAGTTATCATTTAATAATGAATGGAATTAATAATTTGAACTGGACAAAAGCATATTTCTATACGAACAGATAAGAGTTGACTTTTTTCAATTTATAATTTTATAATTTGGAATTTGAAATTTAAAAAGTTTACGAAAAATTCTTGTATAACAATTTTGATTTTTCTATATTATAACAAAATATAAAAATAATTACGATATCAAAAAAAAAAAAAAATATCAAACAATTAATTCAATACGCAAACAAAATGTATGCAAAGTATATAATTCAATAAATGTTTGGATTTCACATTATAATTTTATCTTAAAAATTATTTTTATTTCACAAACTATACGTAAAAGTACAAAAAAGTAAAAGTAAAAGTACGTACTGTCTATAACGAGTGAATGTTTTGTTTTTGATTAAATTTCAACTGATTTTTACATAAATGTTTTTGTATAGACATTCTCATTGTCTATACAAATTGTAAACAAGCGGTGACCGTAACGATCGTTACTTTATTGTTTATTCCCACACTCTTCCACAGGCGAATTGACGAGTTCAATGTTGCGTTCAGATATATCGTCAGTCGTATCTTTAATTAATAAGTCGTGTCTTCATTTAAAAAGAATTTGAAATGAGACGTTGACGAACCTTATGAGTTAACGATAATGCGCTATATATAATTCATATTTCTTGGCACGTACATTGAAATTTTACGTCTTGTCTTTGGAATCAATACGAACCGAATATTAAATGTGATTAGTTCGACGTCATTATTCTTTAAGAAAAAAAGAAAAGAAAACATTTTAACCTCACAATTGTTTTATACACATATAAACTTAAGTTTTGTTGGCATACAAATTAAATTTTTCTTTCATCAGTTCATCAAGTCAACCGCAACTGAAACTACACGAAAGCGTAGTGAATATGGCACATTCGTAAATTAATATAAGTAAATCTCCATTTTCGTTTTTACTTTCCGGGTGCACGAATGGGCGAAGTACAGACAATGGACAAAAGAACGAACTAGGAAGGCAATTACAGTATGTGAAATGGAAATATGTAATGTATAGTTTGTACAGCCACCACCGGGGCAGGCGTAAAAACTAACTTGCGTCACGTGCGATAGTTTTTACGTTAAAAGACGAGAAAAAGAATATAAATTACCTGCAATTAAAATAATTGTAATGTGCATTAGCACTGCATGATATTATTACAATTCATTTGTTTTAATGTATTGTGCGATTTAATTGTCGGTTAGGATGCAAAAAGTATAATTTCTGCAATACAAATGTTAAACTTTATACATCTATATCTTTCGTTTATATCAAAAAAAAAAAAAAATGCAATGAATACTTAATACAAATTGATCTTATTTCGTCAATCGAAAATATGTTCGAAAATATTGAAATATAAAATATATGTATCGAGATTTTCGTATTTTTTATTTTTAATATAAAGCTGCATAAATAAAGGATTAAAAATAAACGTTCAAATTATTTTTCTTTTCATAGATACCAACACAAATAAATCTCTAAAATATCTATCTTGCGCCATTTTTAGTCACAAGACTGCAAAGGAAGTATTTTTTATTTTTCAATTTTTAGAAAAGGCAGTCGTAAAGTTTTTTTTTTAACAAAATTTTTTATGTATCTTGCGCCATGCTTTAATCCCGACAGCTTATTATTAATGGCATGTCAGCGCCATACCATAAACTTAGCAGGGCCACGAATGGGCCATAACTTGTGTTACATTACTAGAGTGGCCCACGCTAGCGTTCCTCACTAGCGCCCGACATGGCAACATGGCGCACTGGCATGGGCCATGCACGCATCGAGAGACTTTTTCTACCAGGGTATATATATATATATTTATTGCGCATGGTCGTATAAATTCTATATTGATAATATGCAAATAAATACAATCGAGTGAAATGCGGAAATTCGGTAATGGTACACATTGTACTTATAGGGAAGTAGGAGAAAAGTAGATTTGTAGATCGGAGTACATAAATAAATATAGGAAGAAGATGATTTCGCTATTGAGAAATGTTAATAGACCGGGAATTCAGATCATTGATATATCGAAAGAGAAAGTACAGAATGTGAATCGAATGCATAAATTAATAACCAATGATGCGTTCGCATATTCACAAGCGAATGAAGTTTACAACAAACACAAAAAAAAAAACACTTCATATGGTTTTCGACACCGATTTGATGGCGTTTTGTAAATGCAAATATTTCTGTAAATACTATATGTTTGCACTACCTGAGCTCGAATATTTAAGGTGTTCTCGACCATTATGAAAAGGCTTCTTTAATATTTTATTTTTTTTCCTAACAATTGTTAGCCATTTTTTGTCACTTGGATAATAAATTTCACTGTAAATATGAAACGTATTAAAAATATGCAGACTAAACGAATCTTTCTAGGATGTATTATCAATTTCCCGTCAATTGCAAAAGTTGAAGAATTTAAAATCAAAACAAACAGGCAATTAACTCGGTACAAGTACGAGAAGTGCTTACATCACACCGAATCACGATACATCCATGGGGGGTACGTTCGGGATACATTTTCCAAGTTTCAATCATGAACATTAAGATTTGTATTTACTCAAATTGCCTCGATGATCAAATTGATATTAATTAGCGACAATTTCTTCCACTTGGTGAAAAAGTGCCTCTTATCGAGTAAGTAGTCGCTGGACGACTCGAATTTCGATATATAGAAAATACCGACTCAAGAGACTCGTTAGACCGTTACCCAACGAGAGAGACGGATGATGAGGACGACTACCGGCCGCTCGTTCAATTCTCCCGAACACTAAGTACACGTAACAATACACGGGCAAAGAATACATACACCAGTTTACGGGCACCCAATATACGTATACGCTGATCCCCCATCGCACAATTATCTTTACGTTCTACTGCTGAGATGGTAAAAGGTCGGTTGATGCAATCGACTGCGATACCAACCATACGAATACATTGCTGGTTTATCGAAGTTGGCTCAATTAAGATTAAGGCGGGTCAAGTGGTCGAAGAATTTTATCAAATGTTTTCGGTCAGTCCACTGCATCAGGAACGGTGTCACTATTGACAATGCACTTGGAATTCGTATCTATTGTACTTGTACAAACTCCTTGAAGATAAGTGATTATTGTATATATGACTCATTAGATGGTGTATAATGAGGTTCGTTCAATTGCAATCGTTGGAAAAATGTTATTCGTTATGTTGTTGATTATTGATGTTTTTTGAATTTCTGATCTCATTACCGAACTTTAGCCAATGTACCCTACTCTGAACAATTCAAGATTAGTCGTGGATTCAAGTTACAGAAAATTTCGATAAAATCTCATCAGACGCATATTTACATATGGTTCTTTTCAAAATTTTCATTTCATACGTAACAACATTAAAAATCAGCGAATGCATTGTCCATTATATGACTTGATGTTATTCTAACCTTTGGATGAAACACTTTCAATTATTCGCCATTCAATTATCGAGTGTGGCATATATATATGAATATGTATAGAAAATAAATGCCGCATTTCCGGGAGAGCCGTTGATGCAGCCTGGAATAAAAAGGCGGCCCTCTTTTAAATCCAAAAGTTTTTCGTTCGATCAATCGTATTAGGTAACAGTATTTAACGTGAATTCAGCGACGTATTCTGAGAACAATTTCTTCATTATTTTATTCGCACATTCAACGTCAAATTGGTCTCGTCTAGTTGACTCGGCGTCTAAAGAAGGCTCGACCTCTGAGATGTCTCGTGTTATCGCACTCGAGTCTATCCGTCATAAAATCTAACGCCCGGTGCAGAAATTTGACGGGCGTTATTATGCACTCGGGTATAACAAGTCGATCTTATACGCTGGGCAAAATGACGAGAGCCGTCTTGAGAATCTGCTTATAGTAGTACCGCCACGATACTGGCATTTGTCATCGGATGAGAGAAATCTGCTTAGCGCGTGTCATGTCAAGTCGCGGGGAAAAAGATGTGGAAAGCTCGACATCGGAGATATATACGGGACTCGAAGATTCATGACGCGATCCTTTGATATATTCCAACTAAAGAAGGCGAAATTCATCCGTTGTGAAGCAACGAGCGCGGCCTTTCACGAATTTCCTTTAAATCGTCTTCAATTAAGCAATCGCATTGTGCGATTGTTGTTCCCCTTTTTTTACGGCTTTGAAGACGCTATTTCAAATACGCGAGTCCAGAGCGAAACAATTACGCGGTGTTTTACATCCAAAGTAGAACAGAATAAACGGGCAGCTAGTTGCGAATGCAACGCATGGCCATTCGGAGATTTTCTGTCGATGCATTTCGCTTGTCACATTTCTGATTCTTATCCGATGACGAAACAACAATATTGTTTATATACGTTGTTTATATAGAAATTACAAAAAGAAATAGTGTTAATAATGATAATAATATAAGAAGAAATCAATAGTAAAAGTAAGTCAAATAAAAGCTTTTAAAAAATGTATAGCTTTACATATAAACTGAGCTTTGATAAATTTTATTAACTTTCAGAAAATGAAAGGGTTACACAAATCCTTCTTTGCAAAATCTGTCGTCAGACTTGAAAATCCACCCACCCAATTAGTTTGCTATATTTAATGTCCATGCCGTCTCAACTTTCACGATGATTATCCGTACTCGCATTTTCATAACCGCGACTTGCTCATTTCGCTCGACAAAATAAGGAGATTCCCAAAAAATAATCAGGGAATGCCGTCGACATTGAGATTTTTACGATACGCCTCGATCCGCGCATATACGAGAACAAAGAGATTTATTCGGCAGACCCTTTTAAGATCGTTGATATTCTAAGGCCCTTCGAAATTATTACTTTCGCGTGACTGCACGTTGTGAAGCAATTACTGTTACCGGGTAACGATGTGGAATACCATTACATAAATGGTAATTGTTGCAACGATTCTTTTCGCTCAAATGTCTTCAATGTTATCATATACCTGTCCTTCTGACAATATTTTAATACTTTCCGAAAAAGTGTTGCATTTTATGGCTATTGTTATTAAATTGTTTATTCTTTATTTTTTTAATATCATATATTCCGGGACTGATACATTTTCTTTTTTTTGTTTGAAAAGTCGGAAATAAATTCTTTGAATAATAATAATATGAAGAAGAAGCATTATTGCAGTTTCAACGATGACAATAGATTGATATAGATCACGAAAGTTGAGCAAGTCTCCGAAACGCGTGGTTGTATTTCATTTTTAGACTTAATTTAATGCTTCAATGAGATTACAGTAGGACCCCCCTTATTTTAATTTTTGTAGTCAAGCAATGTGGCAGCTTTATCACTTATTTTAACGTTTCTCCTTATAGTGTGAGAAAAAGAAAACGATACCGTGCCCAACATATATATATATGGAGAAACCCTTTTATGTCGGTCAAGTAGGAAATACTTTCGCTTATAATTGTTTAAAAATAAATTTTCGAAATATTATTCACGAAAAGAACAAATACACTTGCGATAATGTTGTATTCGTGTTAATGAAACCGTTCGTAGGCCTATTATAAAAGTGCATTGCGCACTTAGTAAATGAGCTGTGCCCACGCGCTATAATGTGAAATAGATTCTGTGCACACACACAATTACTCAATTTTTTTTTCCGTTAAAAATGATGAAATTTATAAAAGATTATACATGTATACATAATAGCTGCCGGCATTTCTTGAGGCTTTGAGTGCAAGATGTAATGCATTCCAGTGGGAATGCGTATGCGCCCGACGAGAGCATTTCGCAGACACGTCCTTGCGGGTGTAGGTGGTAGGTACAGGTTGCATCACCACTTCCATTCGCGTTGCTTGCACTTTGAATCCGTCCTGTCTTATGAATATTAATTATCGCGCCGCTATAAGGGATCTCTAACCCCGATCTCTATCGCTATATGTATATAGACACTGTTTTTCGAATCTTGGACAATTTTTAATCGACATATACGATCGCCGTTTGTTTGAAGATCTATTCAATGCTATACGAAATATAACATTCAAATAACAGCACACAATAGGAAGTGCGATAGTATCGCACAACACGCAACTTATTACAAACACATTTCGAATGAACAAGAAGACAGAGTAATCTGCCATACGTCAAGATCTGAATCTTCTGGTTTTATAGGCCCAGTCGCTGATGATCAATCGATGTTGCGTTTGTCCAATAGATAATTTATGACAAAAGTATTTCGGAAAGTTACCCTGTCTTTTCGAATTATCTAACTTTAGATTATTAACTCTATCTAAGGATTGACTCCGTATACATTATCAATTTTGTCGATTCTTATTCGCGTAGACTATTTCTCTCTCATTCAGATTCTTCTGTTCCCTCGACAGTTATTCAATTATATCATCTCTGGTTAAATGATTAAGATGTTGAGCAGTTGTTGAATCTTATGGATCCTGAATATCCTGATGGACCTGAGCCTGAACCTAAAGCACTATAGTGCTACCGCGATGATTTTCTATACATCGTGCCGACATCTACTTTGCTTCAATTCGTTTCCTCACCTGTTTATCGGTCTGTTTATTCGCATAACCTATATCTGACACGATTTATTTAATTCCGACAGTTTCAATCACGATATTGGCTGATAAATGGAATATCCATACGTCATGAATTAGGAGTACTCGTGTCTCTCCTTAGATTTCAATTTCTTTTCTTAATTATTTTTATTAAAAATATAATAATTGCACATCATTACCGTGTAGTAATTCTAATGATAACTCACGAATGAGAAAAAAGAAATCCTATTGTAATCTCTTTTTGGATACGCTGAGGCTGCACGAGTAACTGATTAGATTTTGGAATATACATTCATACTAAAATGGCGAAATGGTGGCCAAAAAGCAGATTATACTTCTGAAAAAAAAAAACTTCAAGCGATCCCGAGAAAGACTGGATCAGATATAATTATATCTGATCAAGATATCTGAATCCATTTTTTCCCGGGAATATACGTCCCATTTTGAAATTTTCAAGAATATTCCATAATTCAATTATTATCAAATACTAAAAACAAGTACTCAAAATACTCGTAAAAATCCAAGGAATTAAAAAATGAACTATACTTTTTAAAATCGACTAAACACAAATGAATTTTTCCTTCTTTATTTCTTAATTCTGCGAGGTTTAATTACTCTTTTTCCGGGAAATGTATTGTATTCTATTATATTGACATTTCTATTCGATATCTCAGTATCCTTGTCATACATTAGACTACATGCCCCACTGTTATAGAAATGAATCGTGGCATTCCGTTATATTGTAAAGACCCTATATATATCGAGCATTATGAAATCTGCACGACAAAATCTCTCGATTCTATCCAGATTTTGTGTAGAAGAATATACGATTATTTTTATATCAAATTATTTTTTAGGTTATTTAAAATAAAGTACTTATTCAGTTAATGAAGTTAATATACAGCTAGTAGCTATTATAAAATATGTCGAAATGGAAAAGAAAGGACGTGAACTATTCGCAAACAAAAGTATAAAGCAAAATTAAAACTGAAAAATAATTTAATATTTAATGAAAATGACATTCATAATGATACATATGAACATTTTGCTGAATTGCAAATATTTTAAAAGAAAAGGAAAATGATAATATTCATCGTATTGGCAACGAAAAATGTCAGGATCAAGAAAAAGTATCGTGAAGAAGGAGAAGAGAATAATGAAGCAAGAGAAGAGAATGACAGGTACATGATAATTTTCCGGTTTTCAAACTATGCATAATTTTTCCCAGATAAAATCTGGACAGATCCTGTACACGAATTGTTATATCTTGGCCCTATATAAATTTGGCGTCTACCTGCGGATATTGGGACTACACAATTTTCCAGCCTAGAATCAGTAATTATTCTAGGAAATATGGACAGAATCGATGCAGCGCCACGATTAATTTCTACCAGGACCATATTTGTAACAAAAATTCTACATAATGTACGGAATCCAAAAAGTATGCTTATATGTTGTTTATGTTTTTATGTTTATTCTATTATATTCGCATGACTTTTTGTTGATTATTGTTTCCTATAATTATTTCTTCATACTTTGTTTGTTTACATTTCTCGTAATCGACTGTTATTCTCAACGACCGATGTCCAAGTCATCGAAATATAAATTAATTCTTATTATATTTAAATGATTTAAATAAAAGTTAATATTAATAGTATTTATGTATATAGTTTTGTTTAAATACTGTATTGCTTTAATATTTTATGAAACCTGCAATTTATTGTTAAAAATATATATTCTAAATATTTGTCATTTCGTGATTAATAAGAAACAAAAAAGAGTATATGGGAGAGAGGAAGAGTCACCGGACAGTTTGTTTCGACTCAACAAATTGACAGTACATATTACTTCGGTTCAATTCTAATTTTCAGTTAAAATCTCCAATTTCATTTCGGAAGGAGGAATATTTGATTGTGCACCTCATTTAAGATCGACATCCGCTGTAATTTTCCTTAACTTTTTAATCAATTTTGAGAAAAATCATATATACATTCATGACAATACATTTGCAATCCGATCACAACCAACTACAAGTCGATGTCACTGACAGTTGATAAACCGACAAAACAAATAATGCATAGTTTCGAACGTTGATCTTATCAATGATTACAAATACCAGCGTACTTTATTCACAAATTCATACATGCACATAAGGGAAAATAATCCACAAAATCGCCTCGAAATATTTTAACAAAACCCTCCTTTATTTATTCACATTCTGTACAAACATATTTTACATAAAGTCAATACGACTACAATCTAAACACGCTCATGCACTTGCCCAACGAGCTTGCAGCTTTATAACGCGCGTGTCCCACCCATACACCTTCGAATCAAGATAAGCGCGGTACGCTGCGTCGATCGATCCGATTGATCGACTGACCGATCCTGTTACGGACATTATCTAATTTACCGACACCTTATCAGTATAATAGTAACCTTGCACTTGGTGCTTTAGCAAACATCGGGACCCAAACATCGAGCAAGTGTACAATCTCCTCGTACTATTACAGAGATTTTGATGCTTCGAACACGTTCGCAAGTAATCGCAATGTGTTCATGCCTTAGCGGCCTACTTTATGTATATATACTTCAAGTATATTGTAGGATGTGTGTATTACTAGACTTGCGTTTAATCCTGAAAAATTACTTTTATCGATTCTGTCAGAGGTATCGGCAATGGCACTGCTCTCATTTACATCGATGAATCATCCAATTTTAAAATGCTCGTTTTAACATATTATTTGTTATATAATTTATAAATATTTTAATTAAAACTCTTTATGATTTCCGATCCTGCACATTTTAATAAAAATCTGACGTGACTATCGTGAGCTTGTCCTGCGGATGTAAGCTCTTTATTTTTTTTTTCTAGCTTGATTTATCTTTAGAGCAACGAAAATAATGCCTCTTACATACGTAACTTTTCAGGTTTAATCACATTTACATTAATTAATTACTGTATGTCAGGAGAGAAGTACAGCGTAGGAACGAGTTATCAAAACCGTCGCTTCGAGTTACAACGAGGATCAGAGCTACTCGAGTCATGGTCTGACGACACTCGCGTCGATTCGTATTGTTTAAGGATAATTGCCTTGTGGTAATTGTAATAGTCAACATACGCTTGGAAATATCCGAAGATCCTCCTTCGATCGCGTCTCGCATTCGATGCACTATATATGGTACAGTTCATATTTGCGCGAATTAACATTCTTACTCGATTAAGTTATTATTCCTAGCGGTTACGCTATCTTCAGGTGTCTGATTCATCGATGCGGAATAGTGCATTTTGATCCCTACGAGATATTTCATTACGTTCTTTTTTTCACCCTAATATAACCTTATAAATTTTAGTAAATTTCAATTCCTAAAACGACCATTCTATACTGCATTTTTGTGTTATTCACGAAATCAAGATCGCGCGTTATCAGTGCATAAATGCAAGGAATGACTTTTCCGTAATAAAACAGATAAAAATTTATTAACAGTGACAGACAAAATATTGTTTATTAAATATTTTAATGTCGATGAAATTTTTTTTAATATATGGAAGATAATACGAATAGTGTATAATGTCAATCTAATTTCCGTCACTTTCAAGACGTTTAAAAACATTGTAGAATGAGTTGCCATTCTTTGCATCTTTAAGTAATGAAATAAAATAAAATTAAGTCACGCCTCTAGCGACATCAAGATATCGTCAGGTTAAATTTTAGAACTAGTAATATCTGACGCTAATCAGATTAGATATAATAATAGTAATCTCTAAGCTATATGTATAGCACCTTGGGGACTCGGGAATGTCGTGCCCCTAAGGGAATCTCGTCCCAAAGTTTTCATCTTACGTTACAAGCTTGCGAGACGGACATTTTATTTTCAGAAAATCGCCGAAATACTAATAACGCGATCAACCCCACTTGGCGGCTATGGTATAGAGAGACCTGAGAAGTTCGAGTGCTCGACTATCCGAAATCGTACCGTCGTCAATTTTCGGTTCATCAGCGGCGTCACCTGGTCTCCTGGCATTTGTCGTGACTTTGGAGTACGATGGACTATTCGTGGTTGGTGACTTATATTTTCGGCCTCTCCTGCTTCTGTAGGTTGTTACCGATGGCTCCGGAGCCCGCGTAGTCGATGGCGTCAGGGCAAAGGTCGTCTTACCTATGGGCAAACTCAGTTTGCTAATGCCCGCGACGATTTCTCGCGACTCTTGAGAGGAGAAATCGTTTACTGGCATTTTCAGTAATGCGTTTAAAAGCTGTTCCTTTTCCTCTTCCATTGTCTTGTTCATTGGCCCTTTGCAATGACTGATTAGTAGCAGGACGAGTTGTCGCACAGTGACATTGTTCTCAGCCTGTTTCATCACTTTCATCAAAACGTTGGAGCTGCTCTCGTTCAATCTCCCGAACATTTCATGTGCCTTTACGATCTCATTTTCGGTAATGTTGAATATGTTGAACGTTCCAGGGAACGGCGATGAAAGTAACGAATCTTGGGGTAGGGTGTTTGTCGACGTTAATGAAGACGTGATTGTTGTTGTAATGCTAGATCGTGTAGTGTAAGTCGGCGTTGGCGTAGCCGTATTTTCTGTCGAGTAGACGCTGGGCAATAATGTGAACGATGTCGGTGGATCACTATTGTTAGGTGACCATTTATATGATGTTGTCGAATCGGTTAACGAATTTTGTTGCGTTATTCCGTTACTGGCGTCCGTTGCAAGAAGTTCTCTCGTGGCTGGTGTCGATTCTCTGTAATTGATGTTCGAGGGTTCAGTTACTTTTCTTGCTTCGCCGTCCAATCCGCGATTGATGTTTTCGGGGTGGACAAAGACCGTTGTCTCCCATAACTGGGCAACTGCCGGGGAAGAAGTCCAATGATTATTTACCTGCTGACTCGACGATTTCGACGACGTGTCTTTAGAGTATTGCAGTTGATTTTGATTATTGGACTTAAAATCCCGAGATGATCTCTCCGTTGAGTATGAATTACCTTGATTATTATTATAATTCTTATCGAATGGAGAGTAAACACTGTTTGCAGTCACTAAGGACTCGCTAGGTTTCTGCGTGGTCGTATCGAAATAACGTATCCTGAATGATTGGGTGGTAGAGGTTGCAGGCAGCTCCTGGGTTCCTCTGTAAACTGGCGCTGTAGGATTTGATTTGCCACAACATCCAGACCCAGTGGATGCGGTGGGGCTAATCGCATTGGTCACTACTTGGTTGACGTTATTGGTACTTGCGTAATTCGAATAAATTGGCGGAGTAAGTTCTTCGCTTATTTTAGTGACACGGTTCTGTTCCTTATAGCTTGCAGTTTGCTGAACGCCTTGAGAATAAGTGGCGGGAGTTGATGATGCTACGTAATTGGCATTGATTGGCGTAGCATCGACGGGTTTTACATATTTCCCATAGGGCGACTGATTGTTGATCGAATTATTCTGAAAACCACCAAGACGATTAGATCCAGTAGGGAAATAGTTGTCATAGTCATTAACGAAGTTTCCTTTTGAACTACTGGCGCCCTGATTGTAATTCTGCACCTCATTCGATCTTCCTGATTCAAAGACATTGTTCACCTGATAAGCAAAGTCATTTCCGATTTGCTGATTTGTCGGCCGAATATATCCGCTTTGGGCCTCGTTCAGTGACTCGTCTGGGTATTCGGTCGTTGTTGGGTATTTCGTCTCGGAAGTGTCGGAAGTGCTATAATAGTCTGACGTCGGATATGTGTTTTCTCTCGGTACATCAGTAGCTTGTTCCGACATCGGGTCTGTTGTTGGATATGGAGTTGTCGTCGGTCGTCTTCGTCTTGGTCCGTTGGTATCGTCCGAAAAATCGAGAACCTCGTCTTTTTCTTTAGTTACCGACGGGTATTCCTCAGTCGTTGTTGGAGCCAAAGTGGTCGCCTCGGCTAATTCCTCAGCAGTTAGCGGAGGTACGGTTGGTCTGATTTCTGTAAGCACCTTCTTAAAAGTTTCTGGATCTTGAAGGTATGCGGATAATGCCTGCGTGAACACTTGAGCCAATTCGCGAAGCTTGGTGTTGTTTGATTTTCGAACGCCATTGAGAGGCCCTTGGCTCTGTTGTATATCCAAATCGCTCGAATCATCCTCACCTACAGCTTCGTCACTTTGTTCATAACTACCATCCACGGTGATATTACTTTCCAAAGCATTGTTTAAGTTGAATAATTCGGCGTAGGAGCTAATTGTATGCTGAGTTAAAATGCTCGTAGGCAAATCGATAGTGTTGTCATTTTTTAACGCAGAATTGTCCGTCCCTTCCGTATATTTTTCATTAACTATGACATCTTTAAATTTACCAACGTCAGTTTTTTCCTCAGCCGCCGCAAAGTATAAAGCCAGAGAATGTAATGTCGATGGTCCCGATGAACTTGGAATCTCCAAACCCGACCGATTATTGTTTACTGCATTCAGACTGGGCACTGATCCTTCCAGGCCTTGCAGAGATTGTAACATGCGAATCGCGTGTTCCCGCTGCACTGATTCAGACGTTGCCGTTGTTGGCTTTCCTGTAACGAATGAAGTCGATTGCGTTGTTTTTTTCGGTAAATATGTGGCAGGCTCTGTGGATTTTCCGAAAGCAGATGGAGGGACAAAATACGAGAATGACTTGGAAGTATTCAGACTTTTTGTGTTCCGAGAATTCGAAGAAGAAGAAGAAGTACCAGTAGTTGGCACGGTAGGAGTATATACCGGGCTCTTCGGTGTAGTACTTGGAGAAGTCGTTGAATACACATAATTTTTTGTGAATGGAACGTATGGTCCTAAGGTAGACATTACCTTTCCGTGCTGATAAGTAACACTCGAATCATAAGGACTCAGAGTACGTCGAGAATTGTTTGTTTGGTAAGTCTCGTTATTATCGAAATAGGTTGATTTTTCTGTCGAAGAGCTTATAAAGTTTGAACTACAAGACTGACAAGATTTGGCCGGATCTTTTGTCGATGATTTACCTGACGCAAATCTCGAAGTGTCTTGTGCTTGAATGTCATTGGAGTAACTAACTGTTGGCGTCTTTTGTCCATTATCCGTTATAGAATTGCTAATTCCGGTATTTTGTTTATATATTTCTCTATATGCAACAGGTTCCGCTGTCGTTGACTGTGCACCGGAATACTTATTACTATTATCGGTATATCGCGTAGTATCTTGACTGTAATATTGTTGGGTATTATCTTGCGTTGTTGGAATTGTTGTTTGTCCGTATTGATCAGTCTCGAAAGTATTCTGTGCATCAGTGTTTCGCGGAACGTCATCGGCATTTGTATAAAAAGGTGGAGTTTCCGTAGTATAATCCGTATAGGAAGTACCGTCGTAATTGTAAGTAGTTTGTTCCGGGGAACTTTGCCTATAATAATCTGTATTTTGATAAGGTCGTTGTGTAGTAGAAGTTACACTCGAAGTATCGCGTGAAGTAGTGGTAACCGTTCTTGGTTTGTAGATGGGAGCAAAAGTAGGCCCCGGAAAAGGTGGAACCACGGTTCGACTGCGGACGAATGGTTGTTGGATATTCGGTGCTGAAGTCGTCGGTAAACTAGTCTGTTGTGATTTTTGTGTAACGGTAGATCCGCGATTATTGAAATAGCTATTATATTGACTCGAACTCTGAGGTTTGTTGTACTGATTTCCTCGGCTCGAAGCAAATGACGCGCTTTCGGCGAGCTGTTGAAACTCGCGAATAGGGCTTGCGGTAGTGGTGCGGAAGGTCGTGGTCTCCGTATAAATCGGCGTTACTTTTTGTACATTTGTATTGAAATTATTCCGCGTGAATGTATGCGTTCGGGATTTAGAATTCTGGAAATTCTGCTTCTCATCCCTTTGCGTATTAAGATTCGCGGCTGATCCGTAATATTCATCCTCTTGACTCGACTTGCCCTGATTCGAATTATAATATTGGCCGGAATTCTCTTTGTTATCAGTAGCGAACTGTTTCGTCTGTCTATTATTATCATGATAGTCGTTCAACGTAGAACCACGTTGCTGATTTTTACTGTAATCATCATTTTTATAAGTGGAGGCCTTATTTTTACCATTATCAGTTAATTGATTTTGTTGCCTATTATTTTGCCGATAGTCATTTCTCGTCGTTCCTCTCTGCTGATTGAACCCAGTAGTCGTTCGAGTTCCTCCACTTTGATCGTAACTTATACTATTCGTCTGAGAGGTTTGACTTGTACTTTTACTGGAATGAGAATCGAATATTCCGTTTGCCTCGTACGATTGAGTAAATTTGTTTTGACCGTTGGGCAGCTGATTTTGAATGGCAGACGGGTTTCTTCCATTTTGACGTCCATCGTAATTACTGTCAGTTGGCCGATGATATTCCGAGTTCATTTTCTTCAACTCCAGTCGTTTCTTTTCTTCTTGGGCCAAGAACTCGGCACTTTGTTCGTACAATTCCACGGATTTGCTGCAATCCACCTTAAACCACCAGTCGCAAATAAGTTGCGATTGCTGAAAGATGGTGCCGTTCGGGCAAAGGAACGATATTTTTCGTCCATTATCGCAAATATGAAATACCTGAAAACAAAACATTTCTCATATTACTTAACATCGATATATACAATAGAACAGTAGATGACGTTACAAAATGGGGAAAACGCACTTGACAATTCGTTTCTAGATCAGCGTAGTAACCACCTTTCTGTCCTCTGCAACTGAAGGAAGTAACCGGTATCGTCGTCAACGATGGATAGTCAACTCCTGGCTGTCCTTGCACTTCTAAAAAATCAAATGTGACGTCACTAACAATTTTAACTCATTGTCGCACAAATAGGTGACTAATTTGCATAAACAACTGAATTGTTTGACCGAACTCTTAATTAGTCATTAAGTAAGCTTTATATAAAATTAATGATGATGACGCATGCCACTTGTGGGTTATTTTTATACAGAGTAAAAAGTAATAAACAGAGCCAAACACATAAAAAATCAAATGCAGTTGACTAAGTAAATGTGATTAAAAAGTTTCCATATACCAGCTCCCTTAAGCCACTCGCGCAGAAGTTTCTCGTTACCGAAGAAGACTACGAAGAAGTAAATAGAATTATTTTAAGGTTGTGTTAGTAACCGAAATAAAGTTAAAGGGTTAGTAGGAAAGTTAAAACCTTGATACACTTGGTACTCGCCATCTTTCTCCGGTGCAAGCCTCTTGACGATCTTCTTCAAGGCTTCGACGTCCTCCAACGACGATTCTGCGCTCGCCACATCTAGCTCCGTTAGGAATTCCGGCAGCCTCAATCTTTCCGCATCATCTGACGTCTGCAAAGGGCGAACAAAAATTAAAAGTCAGGTAATGTATAGACGATCGTTAAATAATTTTTTACAATTGTGAAATGTCAAACTAGTCTTTTTCAATTGTATTGTTCAAATGAGTTTTATCTCCTTATCCAATGACATTCCAAAGAAATAACATCTGGATGAAAACAACGGGTACCCGAAGCAAATGGATACAAACGATTGTGATGAAGAAAGGGTTTTTAGGAAGTTACATCATTGTTCGCGGCAGTCGTCGCAATACAAACAAATATTTAGTTGGGAAAATCCTGGGAAAAGGCTGTTGGAAATGACGCAGCGTCATCTCAATGGTAGAAAGATCCGCGACAACAGACGTTATGCAAGAAAAGTAAAATCTCTTCTTCTTCTTCCTAGTCGTAGACTTGCCGGAAATGGCTATAGTACCTACTCCCGTAAGAGACTGATTCTACTCGCATACAATGTCACTTCTCGCGCCCGACTTTCGCATTTCTTCGCGCATAAGTTCGCCTAACTTATTGTTATCTCACACTTGGGTACGTGAACGCATGCGCCTAAATAATAGAGTTACGCACTCGTGGGATATCAAGTGAGATTGTACCGGGATACCGGCACTCTTCGAACTCTTCACAAATTTTCGAAAATGACAAGCTTTACCGTACCACAAGGTAACGATTGATATGGGCTTGAACTATATATTTTATTACTTGTAAAACTAAAGTTGTCGATTAATCGATTGAGGATTTACCACCTTTCATAAATCATTGGTTTTCGTTTTTTGGGAATTTTGAGATACTAAACACAGATTTTTGGGAAAAATGAAAATTACACATATCATCACCATAAAGGATGGAAAATGGAGAAATATTTGGTGTGTGCCCATAATGTAAGAGGCTAGAATGATCAAATTCACGTTAAGAAAAATCAGAAAATGTCGAAACAAAAATGTCTGTATTGAAATTTGGCTTTGACCTTCGAGGAGAAAATCAGTGCAAAAAGTTTAAAACAAAGGAGTGGCATTTCCACGAAAGAGTTTACGAAAGAAATTATTTTGTAATAGACCGCGTGCTCCTTCGGCGCAGGCCCCTTATACATGGCAAAGCTCGTGCGGTCGAGTACCCTCGGTTGCGGAATCGAGAATCTCGTTTCACGAGTATTTACAAACTTCCGTCGTTTAGAGTAATATAAAATTGTTGAGTCCAATTATTTCTTTACTTCGATTTTAAGTCCTTATTAAATTTGCATTTGCAAATCGGTACACCTGACTGATGTAGTGCTCAACTGATTTGAGGACCTTCAAATCTATATAAGTTGTTCCTACGAGATTTTTCCAAGATTTTTCTATTATGAATTATTGGTGGGCTTTTATTCTCTGATAATTCTGCTACTATCAGAAATATCATAGAATTTATCACGAAATTTTCGTAAGTACAATACCTTGCACATGCATCGCACCAAGAGGCGAATTATTACATAGCAGTAGGGAGGAACAATCCGCGAATAAGCCGCGGGTTTCGTGAATATGCAGTTATATTTCAAAACCTTTTGCCTAACGACTGGTAGTTTCTCTCTCATTCACGTGCATTCTTCGAAACCCTGCGATTGTTCGAAATGCGTGCATACGATTACACAAAAAGGTCTGAAGATGTGACCCTTCTGCAGCGTAATCGTTTCTATTCAATTAATAAAATTCCGCGCGAGACGAGTTCCGTAACTAAAGATCAAACGATATCGAAATGAAAAGAACTTTTACGCTACTCGCACAATTGCATATTTCGCACAATCACCCAAGAGCGTCGCAATTTGTTTCCTTAAGATCGTTCATGTCTGCGCAACAATGTCTGGTCCGAAGGGTTACAACTATGATTTATTTGCATATTAACGTAATTGCTTTTAATCTTTTGGAATGAATGAAACGTTAAGTTATTCGTGTATTCAGACCTCGTGCATTATTCCAGGCCTAAAAATGTAAAGCTTAAAAGTGCGAACACAGTTGCGTATTAATGATCCTTTACACTGACCTACAGAAGTTTAACTAGACCACAGGGTAACATTTTTCGCGTTGAAACGAAAGAGGAAACCAGGTTCATGGTTTTATTACTATACACTAAAGCGAACAAAGTTTCTAACGAACCTTCGTACAGTTAGACGTTGTAATTCGTAATTAGGACAAACAATCTCATTGTTTTCACGTTTTCTCGTCCTGGAAACTACGTTTGCCCTCCATGTCTTTTGTGGTAACCTGTTCTCCACACGTTCTGTCACATTAAAAGTGATCTTGCGATACGGTTAATTTTGATCGCGAAAAAAAATTGTAAATGAAAACACCCAATTTGCTTAAAATATTATTCGATTAAAATCTATCCGCCATTAGGCAAGGAGTACTTAATCTCCTTGTTCTTCTTCTTGCAAAACAGCGTTGAACTTTACGTCCCAAGAGAGGTAGTAAAGACGCTCGCACTACAAGTCCGACTTAATCGCAATGTTGTGTTTGGAGTTTAGATTCTAGTTTACGCTAAGGATTTCTGTACCGCTGAACCGGAGGCCGAGGTGGAAGTCGAGAGTGCATGAATGGGTGCAAGAGGTAGAGGAAGACAATGTGACATCGACGACTCGTGTATATAAATGCGGCATCGAAGTGCCTCTCACGTTTCTGCACCAAAGCATAAGAGATCTGCTCCAGTTCGAACGCGACGAGTCCAAGGTCCGAAGGGAAAGGATGGATCGTATGGAAGATGCTATGCTAAAAGGAAAGTTAAAGTTAGATCGTCTCTTTCATTCGCTTAAGCATATTCTATGAGGAAACTTAGAGGGAGAGAGAGAGAGGGAGAGAGAGAGAGAGAGAGAGAGAGAGAGAGAGAGAGAGAGAGAGAGAGAGAGTGAGGGAGGCAGAGAGACAGAAACGCCGTGTAAGATTACAGAGAAACTTTGCAGATGTAGATCGTAAAATTTCCCTTTCAATGCAGTGTCCGTAAATGCGCAAGGATCTTTTTACGGAAGAACCGTATTATTTGCTAAACCGTAAGCGATTTTCTTCCTATAATGATGACAGTATTTACCGATGTAAAAAGATGATTGTTAAAGTACAACTTTTCCTTTCTTTTTTTTTTCTTATTTTTTTTTTCGGGCGACCGTCGCTCGAAAATATATGCCAATTGGGCGTTTAGCTCTTGGAAATTGATATATAATATAAGTAGTTACTTCCGGAATGTAAAAAAAAAAACTACTCATGTATACAAGAATATATTTTTACATATATATTCACAAAACTGAACGTTTCTGAAGGGAAAAGGAATGGTAATTAGACAACTCTGGATGGTCCTTGTTAAGATCATGTAATTAGGAATGCTGATATAATGGCAGTCTTTGTGATAATACGTGGAAAATGTTTTCTGGTATTGAAGCTACATTAGTTCTTTCAAGTTTCTGAAATTTGAATTTTTTTTTTCAATTATAAGTTTAATTTAGTAATCAGTTCTGTAGTGCTTTCAGTATAAATAAATAAATATCTGAAAAGTGATATTGTTTCAATTGAAGTAATTTAAGAAAATAAAACAGGATATTAATTTATATATATATATATATATTTTTTTTTTTTTTTTTTTTTTTGAAAAAAAGAACATCCTAATTATTATTAATAATTCCTGTAAAATGATACATATCAAATAATATTGAAATTTAATTAATTTGTAAAATTAGTCAAAATTAAATAAAATTTGTAAACCGTATGAAATATAATTAATAATAATTTATGTTAATTATAACAATAATAATAATAGTAATTAATGATAAATTTCGGAAATTGAAAATATACGAGATAATTTTACAAATCTATAAATGAAAGTAGGATAAAACCAGAAAATAATTAACTAAACTTAATAATGATAAAATGTGATCAAAATAGAATGTATCCAAGAATAACAGAAAGTTGGAAAGAAAAAAGGAAAAAAAGAGGGAGAAAACCATTTCTTTAATTCCAATTCTTATTATCGATAAAGAAAAGAAATCTACATTTTAAAATAACTTATAAATAAAAATGATTTGAATAATAATCATAAATATATAATACAATAAATTTATATTATTTTTCTGTATTTCTTATATATATATGTAAATGTACTGTACAACAAAGAAAATGTAAAAGAATATGTAAATATAAAAATCTATATATACAAAAATAAATGAAGAAATGACTCGCACGCAATCCGGAGTTCGATCTTGTTATTGTAGAAAGTGTAAACATGGTCATAGTACAAATAAATGTAAAGGGTGTTTAAGAAAGTACAAATAAAGCATACAAAAATTATGAATAATAGTAATAGACAAACGAATAGTAACGTAATAATGGAATATATATATGTAATTGTCAAAGAAATTGATAAACTATTCTAACAAACAAAAATATATCGAAAATTAAAAAAAAAAAAAACAATAAGTGTTTTAATTAGAATAATGACAATATAAAAACTAGAACTAACGCATTTATATGTTTAATGAGTTACATTATTGTCATGATATGATACATTCTTGTATTTTAAAAGTGTATTTTATAAGTTCATTTTTTATATGTAGATCACTATAGCGAATATATCGAGTAATAATAAAGTTCGAAAATGATTTAAGTTATTATAGACATTTATTGCTTGGCTGTGCTCGGACTGCGATTTCATTACCAACCATTATTTACTCTAGAAATTGCATCAAACAGGTCACGGCTATTTATTTTTTAATAAAACGTAACGCAGAACCTTGAAGTTCTTCCGAAGACAATACACAATTTCGACATAATTGCTTTTGATAAATTCAATTACATTCCCGCGAAATAATAGAATATTGGAATTAAAGAATACCATAATCATTTACCAATTATGTCACAGTGATTGTAATTCAGATCTCATATGTAGGTCTTTCTCTGTTGAAGCATCAAACTCTCATTTTGAAATCTTTCGAAACTTTATGATGGCATTCATTATATAATTTTTAATTACTAACAATATTAATAAAAAAAAAAAAAAAAAAAAAAAAATAATAATAAATGAAGTCTTAAAATTAGAACTTACATATATACTTCTATATTAAAACCCGAAATTCAAATATATGGAATATATTTTCTAAAAACTGATGATGAATCGCCTGACTCATACAAGATTTTTAAAAACTTTACTTTTATATAAAAAAAAAACTCACATGAGTAATTATTCGAGAACCCTTCTGATACGACAAGACTATAGTGTTTCATGATTGTAAATTTTATTCATTTTCGAGATTATAAATTAACATTTATGCAGTTGAAAAAATCGTTTCAACACTTTTGTATTTAAACTTATCCCATTTTGAGGTTGGTTCGGTAATTGATCTACTCTAGAAGTCTCTCAATTATTTATCATAACATTTTATCATAAGATTTTATCTTTGATCGATTTTCATTAATGTTTGATGTTTTAGCAACTTTTGCATATTTTGTTTAGATTTTTCGATTTGTCAGAACTCTTACATCACGTTTGTCAACGTTTGATAATTTTCGCAATTGTTCTTTTGAATTTTCATTGTATTATTTAAAAAATTTTTGTAAATCACTGTAAATGTTTGTCATTAATTGTATTTCATTACCGTTTTGTATCTTCCACGCGATTATGAAGTTAAAACTTGGTGTTATTGTATTTTTAACCAAAAAAAAAAACAAAAAACAAAAAACAAAAAGAAAATAACAATGTCATCTTGATTAAGTAAATACATTTTACAAAGACAAGGAGAGGTCAAGTTCACAATATGTAAATAAATAATAATACATAATTCGCGATTTAAATCCGTCAATGCGTAACAAGTAAACAAAAAATAAAAAAATTTAAATATTGTTTAAACATTTGACATAAATAATTTTGTTTTCAGCCTGTTTTTTTGTGGCCCTCTTCAGAATAAATGTAATCAATAAATTAAAATAAAATGAACCATTGTTTATAATGATCGATTCAAAATGCGAATTTGTATTTTATTGATTTACATAATGTCAACTTGACCTCTCCTTGTCTTTATAAAAAGTTCAAAAATCATTAAATTAAAATTGAGTTGATGCCAAACAATTTCGTGAAGATGTCCGTAAAGAAGAAGACAATAAGAATATATTTTCAAATCACGTTACAAAGCAAATGAAACGAATCTATTTATTGCTCGAACGAGGACTTTTCAACAATGTAAAATCCCAATGTAATTAGCTTGTAACGAAAGTCAAGGAAAATGAAGCTGTTACCGAAACGGTGGCTGCAGATATATAAGAAGTGGTAATTCTCCTCGCCGCTGTACTAGCCGCCATGGAGCACGACGAGCTGCAAGTGGGTCAAAAGTACACTTACACCGAACAGGAGCTTCCATAACTAAATGAATATCAAACTTATTGATTTTCACGAATATTAATGTACGCGAGACCTCCCGATCGTTTCAACTTCATTAAGAATTTCCCCTGCTATCAAAACCGAATGGGTTTAATATCCGCCGAATATAAATTCCGATGCAACAGAGAAATGAAAACAGCAGCCACTTAATATGAGTTTCATAAATCTCAGCATTCCGCGTGTATTTCCTTTCCAAATATGAAATTTGTATATACATATAGATAGAGTGGAAATTTATTACCGATCCTAACGGCAAACCTTCTTAATGTTTAGTAGACATTTCATTAAAACTTTAGGAAGAATATAGAGATGCTTTGAACGCGTTTAAAGTTCTGGAATTCCTGGCAGAAACCTCATAATTCCATACGACTACTTTGGTATCAGAAGTAAAGTTATTTACTTTATACTTGAGTTAATTTAATCAAAATTCATCTTAATATGAATATAAAACATCACGCTTCCAATTTATTACTATTCTTCTATAAAATTTGGAAAATTTACTCAGCTTACAAATATTGTCTCAAATGGATTCTTTATAAATCTTATCTCGTGGTTTCGCTGTATGAACCTGCACTAATAATGTTAATCAAAGATGATGTTTCCATTGTTTTCTTTTGAAGTATGCTGATCATACCTGACGTTATTCAATCACGATTATTTTACGTGTCATTATTCATTCATATTTATTTATTTGATATTTCATTTATTACAATAAATGAAGTATGTTTAGTGCCTATAAGCATTTAACCGTACAAATGATCAAAATAACTCTTTAATCTTGCCGAGATTCGTGCAGTATCGATCAATGACTTTCGATTCTCGACAACGTGCTCACGAACGATTGGTTCCAAAGTTGGGCGATCTAGCGGGAGTTCCCGAACTTATTTGATTGCATTCTTTTTCTAAAGTAGATTCGTGAAACTGCACATCAATGAAGTACACGTATAGTTACCCGCACGGAAAAATATATATGCGAGAAATATATGTGATTTTATAAGTGACATATATTTAAAATATATGTTACATATATCCGAATATAATTAAAA
>JAPYZR010001001.1:0-24788 GCA_030522945.1 Trichopria nigra
TATACATTAAGCGTCTACCTGCGGATATTGGGGCTACATAGTTTTCCAATCTAGAACCAGTAATTATTCTTGGAAATCTAGACAGAATCGATACAGCGCCACGATTAATTTCTGCTCGGGATAATTGACACAACAATACAAATGGTTGACGCAATCATCTCTATAGTTGATACAACCATGATATGGTTTCTCCAACCATTTTTCTTCCGTGTGAACGTTATTATTAAATGATTATTAATATAAATGAACAGTAACTCGTAAAATTATTTCATTTTCCCAAAAGATTTAGTTGATATATTTCGAGAAATATAATATAGTAGAAATATATTAATTTAAATTTAAATAAATGAAGAAGTATTAATTAGAGATAAATTGTCCGAAGAAACGAATTGGTCGGATTCATTATTACTTAAACTTAAAATATAACATAGAATTAAAGATGTGTTGCACGCACATCATGATAAAATATACTATATATGAATGAAATCAGTAGTAATATACAGTATATACTCTACTATCGAGTTATTCCGTTTACAATTTTGGTACTTTTTTACTAAAAATTAAAAATGCGAAAAATATCTTAATAAAATTATAATATCTCAGTTTAAATATTTTCTAAACTGATGTAACATAAAATTTTCCACTTGATATAAGCTCAGAATGAGTCGAAAATGATAATTTAAAGCTGAGAAATCGCATTTCTTATGCAAAATATTTGTTTAACAAAAATCAGGTAAAGGAAATAAAAACATTATTGTACATGCTATAACTCAACGTGAAGATGAAATCTCACACTATTATACTAAAAACGATCGCGTTGTGCACCCTTTTTTTCCATTCAGAGAGTGTAACCCTTAAAAAAACCTACGAGTTGATGTAGAAAAGATATTTCTGGCCCGAGTGTGACTACTTTCTAGTCTAGAATTTCACTCATCTTCGCGTGCACGAAATGTGGAAGTTGGCAATAATAACGTTTTCGTCTTTCAAATATTCTCCAAGGTAATAAAAAATCAATCAATAATTCAAAAATCAATAAAAGGATTTAATCAATCTGTGAAGACATAAGTTTTTTTGCGAAATTTCATGCAAATAAGTCTTTCACGAAAATTTAACCCGATTGCTAGTTTAATTATGGTAATCACATAATTCGCATTATTTTCAGTTGGCCCTTGGGGACTAGGTAAATGCACTTGCATAAGGGGCCAACGGCTAAATGAAGGGAATACCAAAAGTTCGAAGGTGGTCCCTCAACGCGTAATTCTCTGAGAATTTCAATTGTTGTTTGGGGCTATTTTACTGAAAATTGCAGGTAGCACCATCACACCATACTCTACATTGTTGAGCATATTACCCACACATATATATTCTAATTTGAATACTTAACTATACCTCCCCCTCCTCGAATTAATATACTATAGTTATAATCTTGGGGGGGATTCCAATCGATAATCGGCACCTTTCCAAGGTTCTTGTCGCGCCCGAGCCTGATCCAAATTGGAACTGAAAGAATCCGGAGAACAAAGCTCTATTGATTAACGGGCGAGTAAATTACACGGACGTGCAAATGCGTTCTCGGCGTTTATTACCAACTAACCGTAATGGATTCAACAGCCAATTATCGGGGACTGCACTGCTGGGAAGTCCGGATGGATCCCGACATCCACTCGACGTGTACGAGTTTTCCGAGGAAGATTACAGGCGGCAAATGGAGAATGGGGAAGACGCGAATGGTTACCATCAGAATGCTTCTATCAGCATATGGGAGTGTCTAATGGGATGCAGATACCGGCTAGACCAGCAGCTCGCTCGAAGGAAGGTGAGAACTACCGACACCATTGTTATTCATGCTCAACTACCATGTTCATCAATTTGTTACAAGATTTAGAACGCTCGTTTTAAAACAAAACACACCATGAAAACTACATTTACAAAAATGAAATTTCTACGTGTACAGTTAATTTTTTTATACTGCGCGTACGTAATATTTCGTGAAATTTTAAACGTAAAAACTGGGCACGAAACAATGAATTGATATCGACTATATATTATACCAACGTTTGAAACGAATTTAACAATAATTTTTATGTGTATATCAAATTTGTTCATGCAAATCCATTTTACAATTAAATTCAAATTCCAACGAACTCAATTATGATATGCGCATGTCGCATGTTTAATGTTTCATTCGATAAGAGCTTTTTATATTAATATGAGTGGAGTGACATCCACTGTACAGCAAGGGATAGCTGTAAAGCTTATCGCAATTTACATCATTCTCTTTTACTCGTGAGGACAGAAGAACTGACATTGTCGTTATCGACGTTTCAATTAGTAAATGGAAAACGTTTCAATTGGAAAATGTAGTGTACTAACGTACTGGTAACGAAGCGACCGTTAATAAAACGACCAACCTACCTACCCTCGAATCCGACCTGCATTGAAGTTTTTTCAGATATTAGCCTTCCTGCATTGCTTCAGGAGCGTACAGTGTAAATATATTATACGATAATGTAAAAGAAACAATTTTTTTTAACAATTTTTTTTATCATACAAGTACTTCAAACACAAGTACTTAATCTCAGTTTCGACTAGAAATTAGAATAGAATAGAAATAGAATGGACGGTAATATGCCATCCACTTAAAGGTTCAAAAGTCGAACAGTTTTTTAAGACACAAAAAATGAATTTTTATATGTTATTTTTTATGTGTTTACGATGTTCGTCGTTCAATTTCCGAAAAATTTCATTGTTATTTTTCAAGAGATCATAAACTGTGCGGAATAACAGTATCAAAGTCCAAATTTCGAAAAAAATTTCCACTTATTTTCACTTTCTGGGTTACTTTTGGTAACGGATTAAAAATTAGGCTACTCTTAAAAAACGCAATCTTGAAATGTAATGTTTAATGTTTAAAATTAAAATTGCCCATTTGCAGGAAAATCATTTTACTGAAGTGAAAATCCACTTATTTTTGGGATGAATCGGAATGAATCGCTCAAAATGACTAATAAATACCACATATAAATGTTCAATCAATACAATTCTCGAATCCTTATATACTTGATCTTTTGAATATGAATTTCACGGAAAAAATAATTATTTTGCAATAAAAAATATTTTTCGAAAAAAAGTATCGATCTATATATAGGTTGCACTGCAATTTTTATGGTTGGCTCTTCATTCCTACATGTGAACAGTCAGTATTGGAGCTCTATCAATTTTTTTTTTCGTGCGAATTTAAAACTGACGTATGCAACACATGACTCCTAAATCCATACTTCTCTTAAATGGTAGACCGAGAGTATGACTCACCTCTTCTAAACATTTTTGAATGTTTTGGGCTTTTTAATTGAATTAAAATACCACGAACACAAGCGTCCTTTTCCATGAAAACTGTACGAAATTCTACTGTAAATTTGGAGTAAAATTTCGCTGTACTTCTCAACTAAAAACATCCATGCTCTAAAGCGAAATATCACCCTTTATATTGCTAGAAAGCAAATATTGACACCAGGCGCGAGTGGCTTATATTTCACTTAAAGTAGAGTAAAATATATCTCTAGAGTTTTAAGAATCAATGTAATCGAAATATTTAGACATAATATCAGAAAAATATAATCAAATATATAATATAAACATTTGTTAAATATTTTAAAAGAAATATATTTAAAAGATATATATATTCTGCGATTATATCAGAAAAAAGTTAAAAATGAAAGTTGATTTAAAAGTGACACGTACAAAATAATTTTTGCCCAAGGCATGGGAAATTAATATCGATAATATAATTACTGCAAAATAATAAAATAAAACTTCCTGCTTGGAACAAATAAAATAAAAACGAATGTAACTCAAAGAAGAGAAAATACGTGACTCGCATAAAGATTTTCGGCATTTGTATTGCAGATATCGATTTCGTGAAAAGTATTCGAAGCGTAGAGCTACGTCCTTTACAGGCGAAATAACTGCTTTCGAAAACAAAACTAAAACTTTGAAGAAAATAAACTTTAACAAAACAAATTTTATTCCGTTGAATAAAACAATATCAATTGATTTAAAACGTATAGTAACGGTAGTGTATATTTAATTCGATATTCATCGTTTTGATAACATATATACGGTCTGTAATGATGATAAATTTTTTCAGCAGTATATTTGGAAAAAAATAAAATGAAGAATATGGACGTGACGGTGACATTTTCATATAGACTTTACGTGCTTTCCACGATATTATACAAAATACGAAAACTTTTTACAAGAAATGTCCGCTCGGCGATAATTCAAACTATATACCCGTTACTACTTGAACGATTCTACTTCAGCCATTAATTTTGCAAGCGATAAAATTGTCACAAAATTACTTATGAAAAATGAGATTACTCTTGGAAGTCTGAGAATAAAAATAGCCAAAGTTATTTAGATCCATTTAATATTCTATCTTAATATACGTTTTTATGTTATGTGTAGATTTTTCCAAGGAATTATGTTGATTTAATAAAGCATGTCTTTATTCCGACTGCGTGATTAATCACAAAATATTACAATAATATACGGAAAAATATAACTTAACGGCATTTCAAAAATAATTACACTTTATTCCCACTGTTGTAAACTGCCGTATAGTGTACAATGGCTCCGGGGAAAAAAGCAGAAACTCATAATAGAAAAAGAACCTTTTGTCGGAATATTGCGACCAGGAAACATTTAAAAATTTTAATTTCACTAGATGATTAAATTGTGCCTCTAGCTTAAGATGATCATATAATAAGAAATTCGTTTTAATTTTAAAAATACTTTTCGTTTTTCCTAGAGTTAGAAAGATAATTGTCATAAAAGCAATAACTGCATTTTCATTAATATCACGTAAAAGTTACTTAAAATTAAGTTACGCTTTAAATTAAACAATTGCATATTTCAAAACATGTCTTTTTATAAAAGTTTTAAAATGAAGTCGAAACTTAATGAATAACGACTTTATATAATAATTACAAACTCTATATTTATTTGACTTTTAAATAAGCGGATCCATTTCTTATCATACCTCGTATACGTTTGATTTCTGTAAAATTGGCTGTAAAATGAAACTAAAAACTGAACTAAAAATCAAAACAATAATTTTAAAGACAAAAACCAAATCATCCAAATTTATCGCTAGAATAACCAATTTTTAGCCGGAATTCCGAACTTTTCCATGAGTGTAATATCTTTTATATATATATTTTTTCAGGATTTTCAAAAGCATTCGTCATTTTTATCAACAATCCTATCTATTTTTTGCTCTCGTCTCTCAACATGCCTCAGTATTCGTGTATTACTATCGTCGCTTCAAAGTTTTTATCGAATTTTTTTTATACTTTTTTGTTATTTGACTTTTAAGTTTCTGAAATTTTGTTTATTCCATTAATGTTCTTTTTTTTTATTTTTGCAACGTTGATCAATATTTTTTACCTTTCGTTTGCTTTCGGCGCCATTTATTCGCATTCCTTATAAGTGTACAGTTTATTTGTTGGCGTATTCATTAATCCGTAATATTTTTTAATTTTACATGATTTTTATGAAATTTCGACCATTCTGATGTAAACGTTCATCTGCTATTTATATTTTGCATAAGTACGGTCCAACGTTTTTCCAGCAAACTTTTTTCAAATCAATTTTTGATCATTTTTGTCTTTAGCTCTTATAATCTGTTTTATAAGTTTCCCAGTCAATAAAGTTTTATCAAAAACTATTATATAGTATATTAGGCAGGAATATGCCTGATTCAGCCATATGATCTACTGAGAGTAGCCACGGGTAACATCCCGTTGCTGTGAAATAGGTATACGATTATGCCTGACACAGTATGCGTATAATAACCATATAGTCTTTCCAAAGCTACAGTATACATTAACGATATGTTTACTCGAGATAGAAATTCTGTTGCCGACGCAATAACCCCTGCGCGTTCTAACTTGTTTTTCGTTTAGCTTGTATTGTTATGAAATGACGTTTCGGAGAATCATGTCCATGTGGCATGTTGTTTTCCTATTTGCTCCCTTTTCTACGAAAATACTATAATACATTATAATAAAAAATATGTTAGGGGGGGGGGGGCATAGCGCTTCACTTACTTTTTGCAAATCGTTCTGAAGTAGGGCGACTGTATGGTTTAGTCCGTTTAGTCAACTATTGTGTCAGGGTAAATTGCCCATAATGCGAATTCGGTAAATGCAGGCAACTCTCATATACCTACTTTACAATTCACTCTTTTTACATTTAATAAGATTTTGAATTCTGTATTAGCCATGCCAGATAAGCACAGTGGCAAAAAGGTGTTTCAAATGCATACAAAAAATATCAGTGAAACAGGTATATAAGTGTTGGCCTAATAAATTTTAATAATTTTTTCCGTCCCCTTTACTTTTTGCATATTTACGACATTTTTGTGTTTCGCTTATGTTTATGAATATTAGCCTGATTTTGGCAATTTTCACTAAAGTCTGAAGATTTCTATTAGGTTTTTAATTTTTCAACTTCATCCATTTTTTAATGCCCGCATTGATTTTATCTAGTATTTATCTGTTTTTACCCTACATTCGTTCATTATTCATTTTTTCAACATTGGCCTAGGAAGGTCAAAATTCCGAATTGTCCAAAATATCGAATAGTCTAAAAATGTTTTAAATTAAATTAAATTTAAATTAGTTTTTCAAAGTAATAAAGTAATAACAAAAATTCAAAACTTGATTTGGAAATAATTGCGAACCTCATTCAAATTTTATCTATTTTCTCCTCTTCCAGAAAAATGTTCAGTACATTTATATTAAGGGGGGTCTAAAGTAGAACAGTTATCGAACTAACCTCAAAAAAAGATAAGTTTAAATTAAAAATGATTGAAGAATTGTTTTTCAAATTCCGGCTTTGGAAGGGTAATTCTACATAACATAGACAGTCTCCAAAAAAATACCGGTGAAATTGGTTCAAAATTAAATGAGAATTACCCGAAATAAATTATGTTTGTCGCGGATAAGGGAAAATAATTTATTTCGGATAATTCTCATTTAATTTTGAACCAATTTCACCACTATTTTTTTTTTTTTTTTTTTTTTTAATCAGATATGTTATACAGAATCACCCTTCCAGAGCCAAAATTTTGAAGAAACATTTCAATCAATATTAATTTACATTTTTCTTGTTCACAGGTTAGGTCGGTAACTGTTCTACTTTAGAACCCCCTTAAGGCTTCATGCTAAGAATATACATATGTACATAATATACAGTAGATGTACATAGTTAGAAGACACCTGAACATAATGCCCAACATCTCCGTGAAGTATTGGTTAACAATTGTTCCGGACATCATCCTGATAACGGGTGTAATCAAAACTAGTTTGTACACTTTTCGGTGCCATTTATTGCTGCAAAAGTGTGGTGGGCATGGATATACCATTTTACTTCAGTTTGCGTTTGACAATGAAAACACCAAGTATCATTCACATTCTTTTTATCTTGATCAAAATTAATATTCAAGACAGCAATTTCTAAAAGTACAACTATATCCTGATAACCTGACGTACTTAGCTACATACTGTCACAAAAATTACACGTCACAAAGATTAAAACCCTTGTAGTAATAATAGTAAGTCAAATGTCACGTGCAAGAGGCATATTGTCGACACGTTATAACGTATCATCGACAAATGTCGTTATGTCGTGATAGTTCTGAATTATTTCTGTTAAAAATGACTTGATCGCATGCTGACGTCATAAGCAACATTTCGCTGTTACAAAACGTCATTCTTTGTCGTAACGACATTTCACGGTGAAAATACAGGAAAATGCAGGACCATTTTTTCTATATGACTTGTTTGACAACGTCGTGCGCAAGTTTTTCAATTTAGAAATTGGACGTTGGCGAATCAATAGAAAGTTGTCGCATCGATACATCATTCCCGCAGTTCATCGAAATAGAATTGTCAGTTCATAACGGCAGCACGAGAACGCCAAGCGGCCGTCAAGGCAATTATATCAAACTGTAACTTCAAAAGTATTGAAAAAACTCTGTTATACATGGTTTTCAGGTGTCTTTGACCGAGTTTCAACATTCACGTTAGGTCTCCAGCAGTAATATAGCTTCGCAGAAATTCGTACGTTGATTAACGTGATATATATACGATAGGAAATGAGGTTCACAAAAATAACCCATCGTCAAAGCTCTCTCATTCGAGCACAATGCCAAGGATATTGCATTCGCGCCTCCTTTCAACGAAAAGTAAACGCAAATCAACCAACGATTGAGATATATAGCCTGAAATCGACCGACTTATATATAATTCACATCGATATCGCGATAAGAATAATACGGGAATCCGCGAGAGAAGTCCTTTATTAAAAGCCTTCATCGAAAAATTAAGAACTCGAACAGTTATTCCAGTGGTTTCAATATCCCGGCGGGAGGAATTTACTCGGGCGAAGAGGAGAGATGACCGAAAGAGCGATGGAGCGTGGTGGTGGGAAGCGGAATTTAAATACACAAACTTGACTTTTATCGCGGCGAACTTGGGTCGTTCCGCCAGTTATGAACTTATTTAAAACGTCATTCCAAGTGGCGACGAGGACTTTGGGCGGGTTTCCGGTGGAAGTTATCCCCCGGCCAATATTGCGCTTCATAGTTCACGTCGCAAACCGAGTTAAAGTCCCCGCGATTTACGAGATGGAGGTGCAATCGGGGTGCCTCGAAGTTTCGATCGAGTTTAAACGAGATTTGTGACGGCTGCGAGAGAGTGAGAAGTATACAGAGATAGAGAGAGAAAGAGAGAGAGAGAGAGGGTGAGGATTTTTGCGCGGTGTTGCTCATGCAAGCGGCAAATGGGCAGGTTAGCTCGTGCGGATAACAGAGCGAAGAGCGAGTTCAAGGCCGAATCGATACGGCCTTGTCGTCTCTCTTGGCTACACCCTTGGACACGTCTCTGGCTTTACTCGAACGGTCGGAACGCGATGTCACGGGGAAGGCGACTTCCGCGATAGCGCCCCACTTTAACGAGAAAAATCAAAGGGCGACTGCCCACAATAGAAATCTCGATGTTCAAATTTACTCGCACGGAAACACTCGACGATGAGACATTACTGTTTAATCGAGCTTTTCCGATTTCCCATTTATTCCATTTCATCGGACCGATATTTGCCGAGTGGTTGCGCCCTGTTGTACATCTCTGAAAAATTCTTTAAATTTTATGTCAACTGCGATATGAAAACACACCCGTGCATACAATAGGCGTAGAAATATGATCTTTTCATTTGGGAGACTTAAAAATATATACATAGTTCTGTGCATTTGGCCATATTATGTCTTATACAGAATCGAGCTTAATTATAATGGTGACAACGTTAAAGCTTTTTCAAGCCACGCGCATGCTACCAAAAACGAAACATGGTCTACCGCTAAAACTATATATATATATATGTCTCTCAATGGGTGTCGAGCGAACACAGATATAGATAGTTATAATCTCTTTGCTGATTACTTCCCGAGTGTTTATTCTCCAGACAAAGTCATTTGCACATATCAACAATCGTCGGTACTTCTAAATATCCATATTTTCTAGTTGTACCATACACTCAGTCTCATGCCTAAAGAATGTCAACCCCTTTCACATCTGATAACAAATGTATATACATATGTCACTATTATTTCTGACGTCGCAAAGGTAACAATGATAACAGAATCTATGAAAAGCAATATACACTGGTGATTTTCGAAGCAGTCGGAAAGAATATTACAAACGACGGGAAGTACTACAAGTTACGCGTCACGTGATCATTTGATTGCTCTCTTTTGACAATATAAGTTCACGTGGTGATTGAAAACTACTATACGCAAAATTAGGCCAAAATCGTTGAAAAGACATGGGAATACGTTGACACGTATAATTTTGCAAAACAAATCATAATAGACATTTCCGTATCCTATATGGAAATTTGTCGTGGGAACCCACATACGAAAATGATTTTGAGGTTCAACAAAATTCTGCTATAATTTTATCGACAAATTAAAAAAGCCGTTTTCGGGTATCATATATATAAATTCTAAAATAGTTTCAGAGACCATTTCAAACGTAAAATGGTCAGGTTAGTTTAGGTTAGTGCAAATTTGTACGTCCAATGAATAAAGATCCGTCAAAGAGCAAATTTTTATAATATAAATAAAACGATCTTTTGAAAATACACAAATTTTAGCGGTTGAAAGGAATACCATCAAAAGAAGACATTTAGAAAATTTTTTTATTAAGCAAATTTGCTGATTACGAATCCCACGTCACTTTTCGAAATTCAAAATGTCAGATCATATATGGCGGTCGAAAATTTTCAGAATACGTCTATATACCTTAGCCGTCCAAAAGTGGGTCCGTTGCCCGTCTCCCACCACTTGGCGATCAACGTATAATAGGGAGCCTTTTATAATAAAAAAAAGAATCTTTTCTAAATCAAATTCTGACCGCTCAATTATAAAACCTGATATTTTGTATAAGATTGGATCACCGCGTCTATTACATAATAAGCTCAACACAATTTCTGCGGCGGAAACAAAAGAAAGCGCCAAATGCTCGATAGCACCTAGCGGAGATTTTCGAAGCGATTCTTACGCATAGAATAAAAAAAACCCGACGGCAAAAACCCCTGTACACACTCTTTTAGAAAAATTGAAAAATTTAGAAAAATTTTTTTCGCCATATTGCAGCCGCCATTTTGAACATTGAAAATCTGAATTCACATTCATAATCAGTGACCCCAAAAACCACCGATTAATAAGTTTCAAACGATTTCATCTAGTTTCAAAAAATTCGCCCTCCATATTGGCTCCGCCATTTTGAATTTCTGAAAACTGACTTCAAATTCGTAATCAGCGATCCCAAAATCACCGAATAACAAGTTCCAAACGATTTCAGTCATTTTTTTTTTAAATTCAGGCACCTTCTGACCTCATGGTTCATTGTTCGAGGCTTCGACGCCATGTTGTGGTCCGCCATTTTGAATTTCAGACAAAGTAGCTATATGAACTTGTGGCAGTTCCATTACTTTTTCCATGTGAAGTCATGGCTTAAAAGAAGTTTTTTCTTCGAAAAATCATGTTTTTTTTTTAAATTGTTTATAACATTTTCAATATTTATTATTAACAAATTTTGACCGCAGATTCTGAAAGTATGATAAATTTTACGTCAGAAATGTCATATGCTAATTTTTTAGTGCCTATTTCATACAAAAAAAAAATAACGTAGAAGTCAACGACAATTTTTCGTCCGTTTTTGGGCCTTAATGGGTTAAATCAGTTAGTAACTACCTTTTAAATATACTGTTTCTAACAGTTTAATTTTAATTTTAACTGTTTTTATTAAAGTTTTAAGTTTTTAATTATTGTTTAGTGATGGTGCTTTAAACTAAGTTTTATAATTTTATAAAAATAATCTACATCATTTAAATTATTTTTTAGGTCAAATTTTTATTATGGGACATTTTAAGAAATTTTTCTGACATGTATACAAATTTATTTTTCACTCTATTTTTATTTAGGTAAGAAGACCTTTGTTAAAATGATTGTCATAAAATTTTTTTTTTGTCTTGCTTGTAATCATATAAAAAATCTTTATTTGTATATATATTTTTTGTTTATTATAGAATACATTTTCTGAAGAGGACCAATACATTTATGGCCGAAACGTAATTCAAGTTTTTTTAATCTTTTCCTATTTTCCGTGAAGATGACCTAGAAAATAATTAAAAATACATATTTATGTAAAATATAACGGAAAAAACAAATTAAATTTAGTGTTTTCATACACTTTAGTATAAATAAAACGATCGCTGATAAACAAAAATGTCAAATTTGAATTTACACTAATCAACAACATTTTCGTACATGGATTTTCGTGACAAATTCCCACCTACTGGGAATTGTCAGAATAGGGTTATTTACAATTGTCAGAATACAAAATGTGACGTATCAATCTCACCTATACCATCGGAAGAAAAATATTCGACACGCGATGCATTAATATGAAAGTCCGGACAACTCTGAATGTACGTCATTGATATCGGTCATGACAGTAATCCCGTCAGTAACAACCAAACGAACAAGCAAACAACGATAAACCACATTCAGTTTCAGCAGTTATGAGCATATCGCTTTAATCGCATCGTGAAACAAGAGTGGTATAAAAGCTATAGTGTGTATATGTCCCGTCTCTCCAGTGCTTAACTCGGTCGCTAAAAGAATCTTTTCGAGTTCATTAAATCCTCGATACCTTCATCCATTAACTCATCGTACATACACAGAGCTGACTACATATGGTACCACTTAAAAATGTCCTCTTAATTAAGCTCCATGCACGGAAATAAAACGCATCAATAATTACAACCTGCGACGATTCTCTACCTCCGATTATTTTTTTTCCCCGTCACGTCTCGACTTGGTAAAAATTAAGCACTCCCATCAAGTGTTCGTGAAGTGCAACTAAACGTATGTAAAATGTACTCGGATCGCACTTAGGGAATCCATAAGGAGTACGTGAAGTATGAAATTATGCACTTTTAATGTTCAATGTATACTTTTTACAAGAGTATCCGACTTATTAATCTTAAATGGTGCTTATTTTTTCCCGAAGTGTTATCATTGTGTTGACAAAATATGTATTTTATATACAATTTTAAAAATCGAAATTGTTAATGTTGTATATTTACACCTCGACAATTCTTCGACATTGGAATGTATATTCTTTACAAAGATCAATATTTCGCGTTATTATTTCATATCATTCAAAATTATGGAAATTGTTTCGAGTCCTCCATTGAAGTGTACGTACATCACTTGTAAAACATTTTACGAACAATTTAATGAGTGCTTATTTTTTAACAGAATTTACCTCTGTCAGCGAAGTTGCCCAATTTGAATGAGAATTACACGGGTGCCAACATTAACTGCGTGATCAATTTCACAAAGTTTTGATGTTGTTAAAAACTTTTTACAGGGCTTTATTTCACAAATTAGTCTTCGAGTTATCAAGTAAGGCTTTTCTTACTGGCTAACCTTTGCAGTTTTATTCTTACACCAGGAAGCTTCTTCTGAAATGTGTTGACTACTTCTCGAAGAGTCGACTGGAAACACAACTGATAATGTTGTGTCTTAAGAGATACTATGGTGACACGTGCAAATCTCAATCTCGTCAAATGCAAGTTGGAACACTTCCGTCTGGGTCTCAGTTAACATCGCTTCTTTGTCTTTAGTTTAACGTTAGTTGTTACTCTCTAAATTTCTTTCTTCCGTTTATCTTTGAATGCAGTTCTGTCTCTTTTTAAGATATGTGATTGAATTGAAAAAACGTCAATAGCTCTTGAAAAACTCAAAATGCCATTTAGGCTCATACCTTACGAATTGCTTATAGGTTTGGAGATAAGCAAGCAATTCATATTGCAAAATAACAACTGAAACATGGGTTTACGTAAATACATTTGTTTTATTGAAATAAACAGAAGGATAAGCTGGATAAAGGAGATAAGACTGAAAGAGACATATAGACACGTGGACAAATGAGAAGAGAGGGTTAGGGAAGGCAGAGAACCATATACACATATTGAAAAAGGTGAGCTATTGTCGGGATTGACACGAAGATAATAAAAAGAGAAAAGATGGGAACAAAAACGGAAATGAATTGTAGAAACCGAATGTGGTGGCAACAAGATAGCATTAAATAATCCCTTTCCACTTTCACCGTTAAAAATGGATTGTATGAAAAAGTTTGTAAATATTCGTATTGTTATAAGTATTAAAAACATAATAATCAACGTGATATGAAATGTCATTGGTGGATTCTCAATTTTGATTTAGGTATATTTGTATTATATATAAAAATTTTTCTCGACTCGAATTTCGAAACTTCTCGAATGTTCTTCCTTCATTTCGAATATGCGATGTAATGAAAGGTGCACAACACCTGAAAACTAAAGTGTTGTAAAATCCAGAACTTATGTTTACAAAATTGTCTGCAAGGTACATAAATCTTTTACATACATGATATATTTGTATATAATCTTAATTAAATTTGTAGAAACCTTTCTAAGAGATGTGTTCCATGATGAGTCTTCCTCAATGTTCACATGAATATTTATTGATTTCCACCACACACACCAGTGTATATATTCAGGAATCTTCGCGATTCTTCATAAATATTCATGAACATTCGTGCACTGTTAAAACAATCAGAAGCAAACTCAGCACTAACGTAACTTACCATCAAAGATATATCTATATATTACATATTTAATTTACATATATATTTACATATTTACATCCATATATTCACACGCACACACACATATTTGTCCGCGTGTGTATAAATGAAATATGTAAAATTGTATCCAACACATCCGTAAAAAACCCCTCTGCCTTCTTTTCGTTAGATTCGAGTATGTATATAGAAAATAATGGACCTAATGCAACAAAAACTAACATTTTCATAAAATTTAAATTTTATCAAAGAAATAAATTTGATTTTCTTTTCCGATACCGCATCGCATTTCTAAATATGGCACACATTTATCTAACACGCTGCGTATATTTCTAAATATGTATGACATGCGCAAGTATAATCAAGTCGCTCAATAATCGCACCTTAATTCTAGCGTGTTGCAATCAGAAATATAAAAATTACAACGCATATATATATGCTTGTACAAAATACCCCTAATATTATCGTTATCGAACAAACGTTTCATTCTTGAGAATGACAAAAAAACAGGACCAAACGAATTTTTTTTTCAGAATGTTTAGTCACAAATTTTATCCAGTCGAAGTTTCAAAAAATGAAAATAAATGCTATATTATATGCAGCTAATGCTGAATCAGTAAAATGGGTTACGTGTGGCAAAAATTGTACCACCTTCTGTCGTGGAACTAAATTTCTACTCGACGTAAATGTAAAAAAATATTTGGATTAAATCGCGAGACAAAATTTTAAACGAAAAAAAAAATATTTCAATCAAAATCATGTTTTTTGGATTGTTATCTTGATCAACGATCAAATATATATATATAATGTTTAACTTGGTTGTTCTTCAATAATATAATTTGTCGGATGTTTATTGTCCCTAATTGATCTCAACATTTTAATGGAATCCCTAAACTTCTGTCGTGATTTTCTGCTATATCCGTGTCACACGAGTAACGACGAATCTTTTTCTTTTATTCGTTTGGCTTTGCTTTAATTTGTGTGTTTGAAGTACTTGCTTCAAAATGCTTCCCTATTTATTTTAAACAATTCTTTTAATTCTTTTAATCCTATATATATTAAATGCTAAATCTAACGATTCCTTAAAAATTAATCGTTGTTTCATATTTGACGTTCATTCGAAATTTTATGCATTCATTATTATGAATTGCTCATTAAATGCATCATACCGTTATTGATTCCGATGCTTCATTAGTTATTGAATCGACAAGTTCTGTGTCGCATTGTTATAAGTAGACAATTGATGATAATACCGCTTATTCTCAAGCAACTATACTGCATCCATACAAAATCATTGCATTAAACTGCTGATCAACTTTTTCAATAATATATTTATACCTTGATATCAAGTTATCTTTGAAATTTACGTCCATAAGTTGAAATTGAGAAAACATTGAGGGCAGATCCATATGCGAAACACGAAATGGAAGACGTGACCTAGAACTACGTATAGGACTATCGAAAAGTGTCGAGGTCGGGATAAAATAAATGTGGATAATATTTATATGTACTTTATGGAATATATAACGATATTATATATATATGGAGGATATGCACCAGAATATTACAGAAATTTAAGAAAACAAATATTAAAAATGATTGAATAAATAACAACTCACCAAATAGTTTGTTTTCTGCATTCCATGGCTGAACTACTTGTGCTGATAATGAAGAACCTTAACGAACATAAACAATGTAGAACATTAAAATAATTTTGAAATTTATCATAAATACAATTGAATTATATATTGTTGAAAAAGTTTATAAATATGAAAATACATGACTTTATTCAATTTATGAGATTTATTTTTGGTGTGTATTTTCATTATGTTAACACTGAATACTGAATAGTTGACATTTCTTTGCAGAAAAACAAAGATTTCAATCGTGCAAGTTTTGCATTACACGGTATGGCAATTTCATTCTTATGTCCCAAATCGAAAAAAAGGCTCTTATCAATAAACTTAAAGTAATACAAAATCTCACAATACACTATTATTTCATCGATAACAATCGGAAATTGGAAAATCTCCGACATCGAAAATCTTGCAAATAATGAATCAAATTAAAAATATATTGTAAAACTGATGAAAACGAATTAAAACATTATACAGGATAGAAGTACGTTTAAATATTTCAAATGTTGGATAATAGAACTATACTTTAATTATAACACTAGTAGAAAATGACAACAGTTTCTGCCCAATTTTTCAAATGGCTATAAAGTGGTCTTATTATTTTCTAGTAAGGAAGGTGTTACTTTTTTTTCATTTTTTAATGCCTATTTCTTAGATATTCGACAAGAATATCGGAAAAATTTACAATTTCAACAATGGATTTTATTTCTTGACAAACGTAAACATTACATATTGACTGTACACGTTTTAAAATAAACAATACGTTGAACTACTTCGAAAAAGCGGAGTAATTTCAAAGCTTCTCAAATCTCTGCCATATTTTCCTCCTTATATCGTTTCGTAAAAATTTGACGCAGGTAGAGCAGGGTTTGAAACTTTATCGAGCTCACAAACAACAGGCGGCGGTTAGGAAGTGGAGAGGAGCTTTGACGAGCATCGGACGACACGAAGAGAAGTTTGCACTACTTGGCTACTTGTATCAAGCGTACATGGACTGGGGCAAATACAGGTTAGCTTCTACTTCATATAAAGACACTTTTCAACTATACAAAGAAAAATAGCCAAAAATAATCGATTCATATATCTTTTTGATACAGTAGTATATTCTATAAAAAAAAAAACACATTACAAAAGTAGATAATTCCTTTTTTCAAGGTGTTATTTGTAACTTAAGAATTGCTTCCTTTCCATAAACAGGAGTACTATTTATAGAAACACAAATATTATAGGGGTATAATTACTCTATGAAGTAAAAATTTCGCCTGATCTCCAAGCAGCCTAATATTGATAATAAAAATGTATTAATATTCTTAAAAAAATCCTCCATATTTATGGCCATATTTTATTGCCCATCGCATTAAGAAATAACGTGTGCATCATATTATGTGCGAAATATCGATCTCCAACGGGTGCGATAATTGTCCCACTCGCTTCGCTCGTGTGTCAAACTCACCACTCGTGACTATCAGCAATACAATTACGCCCATGACAAATAATACACCATTTTTACATCGTTCGATTATTCTCTAACATTGATTATTCTGTCGATTTGTCATGATGTCCGAAACTTTTTTAATACGTCATAATGGTAAATTATACTATTCACTGTCGGTTCAGTTGTTAATTTCGATCCTTTATTTGTATATCATATACTAGAACGAATGGTTTGTAAACATGAAAGGTGAGGTTGGAATTTCAAATATCTCGTTGTTCTCTTTTATAAGCAGTTACTTACGATGATAACTATGATTACATGATTTACATGATTTCGAACTTGCAAGCTCAAAAGTAATTTATAATTTATAAACCGCAATTTTAGAAATAATGGTATATTATGTATCAAGAGCAAAGTTCTAAATCTTCACGCGTATGAAGTTTGTCACTCGAGCGAGTGTTATAATCAAACTCGTTGAAGAACAAAAACTGACAAACTTATAGAATTAAAAAATTTAGACAACACATTCAAATATACATTTACATTAATAAATGACAAATTCCTATAATCGGGGGACAAATATACAATTTAGATGTATTGATATGCATAAAATTCTGAATCCATTAAAATCCATTTTCGATGACTGGGAGTGCTAGCTGTGATATGAATCATAGAAATTCAACGAAAATAAAAACATTGTTTATTTATTAATGAGAATTTCAAAATAATCGTTGGAGTTCTTTTTGTTTCGATTCGCCTCCATCCTCTGTGCAGTCCTTATTCTTACCTCGTAAATGGAGTATTTGCGTATCAAATATTCCACTAAACAGAACGTCATTAAGAAAAGTCAACTGCCAGCTTGCCCGTTGCCTATAAGTATTAAAGTTTTGAGCGCAAGCTCTTAATAACTCGACTTAATGAGGTCATTAATTGCGACATTGTATTATATAATGTCAAAACAAATATTGGTTATTGGACATGGTTTAGTAACGAAAGTGGCCTTTTTTAATGACGCAATTTTCGTTTCATATTTTTCTACCAGAAACTTAAGCGCGAAACTTTTTTTATTCAAAATTCAATAGTTTGAACTGGGGCACGAGCAGTTTTTTTATATTTCTTCATGTAAAAGTGTAAATTACTTTGTAAACTTTCTTACTAAATGCTTGGACGTATAACGAGAGGTTCAACGCATATATTTAGTCAAAAATGCCCACGCCTATGTAGGTTAAGTAAGAAATCTACATAATATATATATATATATATATATATATATATATATATATATATATAAGCATATGTATAAGAACAGTCATTAGATCAACAATCGTTATAATCAGAAATTAGCGGCGTTCTAATTACGGTAATTAACTCTCTGAATTTCTCCGAGTGATAATTATACGATCCATTCATTAAGGGTAAAAGGTCATTCTTTTATAAAGATTGATATCGTTTTTACCCTTAAAAATAAACGATCTGTGAGAAATTTATTGAAATAGAGTAAATTCACGTATATATCCACTTCGAGATATATAATTCTGACTTTTTACATATATATACATACATATTATGTAGAAATACTTAATTTGTAATCATAAGGAGGCTCACCTCATCAACAAACTGAAATACGACAAATTTATTTTACAATATATTATCTTTTTTTTTTTGGAATGTGTGCAATTTGAGGTGGGGCCATTGAAGAAATGTCGCCAAAAAGACAAATTTTTTGCACCAGGTTTTTTTTTTCATAGACTTTATATGATGATGATGTTTTGAAATTTCGCAAAACAAGAAGTTTTCAGCTCATTCAATTATTCAATTTTCCCGAGTAAATATATGTATTGTACGTTTCTGATCAGCGACGAATTCGTGGGTGATCTTATATCCGTGAAAAGTTCGCCCTGCGAAACAATGTTTTGTGTACTTTTCGCAGATTATTTACGGATTTATTTATTGAATATTTTTTCACGATAAATTCGTAAATAAATAAGCTGTCGAAAGTAAAGGTTTGCTTCCAAATTCACGGACAGTCGCCCATTAATCCGTCGCGGATTAGCAAGGTATAATTCATTTTTATACTCGTGTTTTTTTATTTCATTTTTTTAAATTCGTACGTGCAATATTCACAGAAGAAATGACCTAATGACATACATTTTAAATGTTAGCTTTATTGTATGAACACCTCATGACTCTGAAATAGTTACATTGACACAGATAATTGTTATTCGTTCAAAAAAAAAAAGATAATTAAATTTTCTTCCATTATTTGGTATATTTATGATTGCGAAAAAGTTCATTTTTAGTGAAAAAGTTCATTTTCATGTAAGCAACCACTTACATAGAAGACAGAAAAATCCATATCGAAGTTTTTTTCTTAGTTTGTACATTCGTAAATAAATGTTTTTTTTTTCCGTTATTCACGTATTCAGAATGAAATAGAGGATTTGCCACCTGTTTGTTTGCGCTTATTTCGGATTCTATACAAGATTTACGTGAAAAGTACTCTTGATTCAATTTTGTTGCTTATAAAATTTCTTACAAAAACGTTCTTTTCATCATTTACGTGCGTCGAAAAGGGTCTCGGCAAGAGACGTTCAAAGAATGGTATTTCCCTTTGAAGTGTACATTTCTTGGTGCGTACGGTTGAGCCCACTATTTAGTACAAAAATGAACGTTTCACTCTTTCAAGAGTTATAATTCGTTCTTTCTGTACTGATAATCCTCCGATTCATTTTTTAGTACTACCCAGAAAGGGTTACAAGTTTTATCTTAAAAAAAAATATAGCATCCAATTTTAAGAAAAAAAATTGTATTCCGTAATTTTTTATAAAACAATCATAAAATCTAGGGGCTTCCCCCTATTGGGCATCTTCAAGAATTTACTATGTTCTTTAATATAAGATTATACATATATATTACTGTTGTGGCATGCGATATATTCGAGCGAATTGCCCCACGAAATGAATTCTCGCCCGAGTAGAAATTTTCTAACGCCCGGAACGCGTTACACCCTGATGATCAGGGCCGGAGAAAATGTATGGTGGAGACCGTCTCACAACACTGTGTTATAGATTAAAATTTATCGTAACACGTCATAAAATACATAAAATGCAATAAAAAATTATCAAAGAATACATTTGATTTTTTTTTACGTTTATATGAATTCTATTAAAAATTATAAAAAAAAAATTTGAAATGACAAATTTTTCAAAAAGTCACCAAAAAATTTGAAAAATTTTAGAATATTCCTCGATGAGCTCTAAGAATGTTTTACTACTCTTATCACGAGCTTCTTTTTAAAAAGCTCATAGTTTTTTAGTTAGAGCATCCTGACATTTTTCAAAAACATTTTAATATCTGTTTTCATTTTGGAGATCGTCATATTGCACTTCTTATCCCGTACCCTGAATCGTAAAAATTTTAGATTATAATTTTTTCCAGTCAAAAATTTTCGCATTTTTTTGAATATAATTATTTATAATTTTGTATTCAATAATTTTAGAGAATTTCTGATGCCATGTTCTGAAAGAGCATGCAATTTTACATATTTCTTTTGTACAAATATTTTGAAAAAAAAAAAATAAATAAACTTAATCAAAATTCATTGAAAATTGTCGACATTTTCGACAATTTGTGAAAATGTCATACCTCTGATGGGGATGAAAACTATCTGCCTCCTCTCTAGCAGTAAACAGGGCAAATGTCGGGAGAAGAAAACACCAATTAAGACGCAATTTTGGACATCTGGTGTTAGATTTAACAATATATCGATATTTTTAGAGATACTTCATATATTTAGATACGTCATAGATAGTACATTCTAGAATCGACTTGAAAAATTTTTTTCTTTTTAATTTGCTGAAAATTCGATATTGTATATTGCAACTAAAGTAAAGCTTTCGCAATACGTTTTTTTCCTCAGGGAGAGTGTGGATTTCGGTCAAAGGCAGCTATCCATATCGGAAGAACTGGACTCACCAAACATGAGGGCGGAGGCGTACTTGAATTTGGCACGGGCTCACGAGAAGCTCGGAGCTTTGAACAGAGCTTTGGCGTACGCCCGACACAGGTGCAGTTGCACGCACTTATAACCCACTTCAATTTTGCCCTTGTTCCTTCTACAATACAGATTTGCATTCCATCCCCATTATTTCTCCTCCTGCAGTTTTTAGTATTCAAAATGTAATCGTTTTATTTATTTTCTTTTTTTTTTTGCACTGAATAAAAGACTCCTAGTCGGGTTATGCATGTCTTTTTCAATATTTCATTCAAAATCACACTATTAAGTTTTTTCTCATATGCTTACCCATTATATGTATGCTTCGCAAAAATGAGAAGCATATTTACTTTATAAATTATTTATTTTCTAGTTTTATATGGTTTTAAGATTGTTGCATGAAAACAACGTTCGCAATTGTAAAAACCAACAAAAACATAAAAAAAAAACAAACAAAAACATGTAAAAAACTGTAAAATAATATGGAACAATTATTACTCCGGATTCGTTTAATTATTTATTGAAATATTAGATAAAATAATACGTCATTTACCCTAGAGGAAAATGACTACTGTTTCTGCCCAACTTTTCTATCCTATGTTTTAAAAGTATAATGGAGTCCAGAAAAAATGACCATAAACTGGTCTTATTTTCTACTAGGGAAAGTTTAAAACTATTTTGAAATGTAATATGTCAATGCATTAAAGGAACGAAATGTCATCTCTTCGTTTTATAATTGACATCAAATATAAACAAAGTGTTATTCCAATTATAAGCATCAAAAATTACTTTTAAATATATTTAAACGTTTAGCAGAACTTTAAAACTATTTTGAAAGTTCTTCCGAACGTCCATTTCAAGTTTAAAAATAAAGTTTCTTTAAATTCACTCTCGAAGTGCTTCTTCGTCAAGTGGTGACTTCTGAAGTAGGCAAAAGTCCGAATGTGGGGAAAGGCACTTTACAGAAGGGATGCTTTTCTACTATCGTCCTATGAACACTTTTTTGATTTGGTTAAATTTTCACACACACTACCAATGCCAATTCGAATGCTCGGAAAAAAATGTTATTAATATAAATTAAAGAATTATTATTGTTTTTTCTAATTTGTCTTTATAAAACCTTATCAGAATCGAATTAAATATCTGATATGAATCGAATTTATAAAGAAAATGTTTTATAAAAAACGTTTAGATTAAAGCTCAAAAATCTTTACATATTTATGTATTTTTTTTTTTTTTTTTTATATTTTAATAGAAGAAACTGTAAACTTAAGTGACACGATTTCTTCGCAATACTTTAGTGAAAATAAAAAGATTAAATTGGCAGAAATTGTAAGAAGCCCTTTTTTTCCTATCTAAATTTTTCAAAATTAAAAGTTCCCTATTTTCAAAGAGTTGCGCCGCATTCTTGTACAGAAACAATTAAATACAATTCAACGACTACATTATATATTTTGCGAAGTAAATAACCATTATTTTTCATATATATATAATTATTTCCGTTAATCGAAAATGCAGTACATTAGGGGAATTGAAATCCACCCTGCAAAAATAACTTGCGTCAAAACAATATCTGACCTTTTAAATTACTTTGCTTTTGTTTTAATGTAAAAAGCAAACAATTGGAAAATGGGACACTCATAACTGACTATCATACACAGGCACGGGTAAACGTGGTCACTGGTCCAGCAACTGCTGCGAGCGATTGACCTAGTCCGACGATCTGTTGGTATTGCATTCAGAATTATATTTTTATATATATATATATCCCTGTAAAAGTATGTGCATTACTTTTTTTCGTTCTAACGAAAGGCCTTTAATGGAGTAATTGACATAAATAATAACCATTACAACATTATAGATGTTCTCGTACACTTTCATCCCCGAGTAAAAGAAGAATTTAAAGCATTGTTCTTTTTTTCTTTATTTATTTATAAAGTAGAATAATTTGTCAGTGCGATACTTGAATATCCGCTGTATAGTATTTAAGCTTCATGATATGTAATAATACCATCATCAAGAGTTAAAATGACGTCTTTCGAAAATGATCTAAGTGGACTTTAAATTTTATCATGTTTCAATGAGAAGTCCAGCGATCCTATACGCTCTAAAGAAGTTTTCTTTTGTACAAATTATAATTATTATAATTTTCTAGTTTCTGAATCTTTTTTAATTTTAAAAGTAAACACGGCGGATTTATAATGGCTGCATTAATTGAGAAAATTTGTAAAATACTTGACTTTCGTAAGTTTCTCTTTCTTTAAGTAGCTATATATATTGACTATATGCGTATAGGTTACCTTTGATCATGAATCTACTGTTACAATTTCAACATTCAAAACGTCGACTTAAATATGGCGGGTATATACATATATATATTGACAAATACATCAGTTCTAAAATTCAAAATGGCCGCCCAAATATCACGGCCAAATAAAACAGAATTATTTCGTTTCATTTAAAATATCTATTTACATTTCTAAAAATAAATATAACACATTAACGTAATTAATAATATAAATTATAATTTAAAATACCAAATCCCTCGTACGAGATAAAAGATACAATTTTCATTTAATTAATTTATATTCTTTATTCTGAGGATATTCCAAACTAACATTAACATAAAATGTTTTATATATATGTAGTTGATTACGCTCGCGAAAACAAAGATTGTATCAACGCCTCTTGGGAAAAGTAATTGTGTGTTATTTTAACACACGTGCAAGTAGTTTTTCCACACATACAAACAACGATAATGACTTTCATTTATTCGTGTTTATTCGTATCAACTGCATAATATTAAACCTATTAAATCAATGACATATACCCAGCTGTCAAAAGATCACGCTATAGCAAACTCCGAAACTTCCAAGTTTCGAAACAAAAAACGTAAAATAAGTTTCCCTGCGAAAGAAGATTTGAGAATATCCGTAATGAATATTGATGTACTTAACGAAAGTTTAATTAATATACAAAAAATACGGTCCAACGTTATTGCATTTAAATTTATAATTAAAGAGACTTGCATATATTTAAAAAATTCATAATCCTTGAAATATGTGAAATATTCGGTGCACAGGGCGGACAAAAATATTTCAAGATTCCAGGCGCTGGCGATCGATTTGATAGAATATACATTGCGCGTATAAGCGATATTTGCAGGCAAATTCTTTGAAAGCGAATCGGTTATCAATGTGAGATTAAAATATCCGAGCTCGGCATATTTGACTGAATAATCATGAGTTCTACGAACTTCTTCGAACTTCTATTAAAAAAAAAAAAAAAAATTATAATTTTAAATATACACGAATTCGTCGTCGATTTCAACGAATTATTCGTTCATTGTTTCTTCGTTCGACGAATTATTGCATTTTACTTCGACCCGCACCGTAGGTAGGCACGAAGTATTGAATTTGGTCACGTTTCGATTTCTGAATTTCTTACTTTCAGAATTTTTTATA
>JAPYZR010001002.1:0-32065 GCA_030522945.1 Trichopria nigra
AAATGTATATTTTACTGATTAATTTAGTGGACTGTATTTCACTGATTATTTCAGTGAAATTTAAATTTAACTTATGAATCAGTAACAGAAGTAGTTTACCGATTCAATCAGCGACTATTCGATGATTCTCAGTGGCACACTTATCACTAGTGAAATCAGCGACTATTCGCTGACAATCAGCGGTCTTTCAGTGATTCATATTTAGAGAGGACAAATATACCTCGCTTCAAGAATGACATGTGAGTTCTTTGAGATGACAGTTCGCTTTTGCATAAAGGTATAGCATATGACCTTTTGGCTATTCTTTAACCATATTGCGAACTCTATAAGGATTCAATTCTATGATTCTTCCTCATTTTCTTATGGCAATCGGGGAAAGAATAGAAATGGAAGAACAAGAAATCGTTAAACGTTATCACTTATATTTGTTGTTCCCAAATATTATCGAAGGACGTTTAAATTTCGCCTTCGCTCGGAGAGTCGTATTTTACGGTAAATGCTTCCTTGCGGATGCATAATTCGAATGCCGTACACCCGGTCTTGCAATAGCGAATTGCGCTGAGCGTTCGGACTACTGATTAAACGATTATTCGAGAACGATTAGAGGGTCGTGCGTAAACCAGAATAATGGCTACCGTAAAAATCTTATTACTGGCGCCAGTTGTCGAGGATTTTCTATCCCCCCTCTCCTCCACCTTCATGTTCACTTTTTACACTTGGAAAGCCTGCAGCCGTGGCGCTCCAGACGCTTTCGTAATGCGATTCGAACCGAGGAATTTCATAATTGCACCGGACTTGGTATAATTCTTTCCAAGTCGTTTCATTGATCTCTTTTATTTCCTTTATTCGCAGCGAATTCAAGTGATTTAAAGTAATGGAGATTGGATAGATTGTATAGTGATTATTTGAAATCTTTTAATGGACATTATTTTACTGATAATGCAAAGTAAAGCGTTAATAAGTAGAGGCAATGAATTCAGACACTCCAAGCCAGTCAACATTATTTATGATCGGCAAGGAGGTGAGACAATGAAATTCTGACTTTCAAATAGCAAGCAGAAAACAGTTTGGGCTGAATACACCGTTAGTTTCACCCGTATGCTCTCATCCGAGAATAATTCAACTTCCTTATATTCAACTAAAATCATATCAAATACTTTGCCTGCAAAACCCTCCTATACATTGTTCATTTTAAAACTACTTATAGTTGTAACCGTTAATGGGCATACCGTCTGGGTAAAAGTCCCGTAGTATTCAACGTATATATGCTCGACCGCGTATTAAAGAACTTTTAATATTCGCAAAAGATCACAAAGAAGCTTGTAGAGTTAAGTATGCCCTGATGGTCATCATATGAATATTAGTATTTGTCAATATACAGCGGCGGAATCCTACATTATATACTTTCTCCTTTGCTCCCATCCCCACGGATGTTATACCTCTTGACAACATCCGGAAGTACTCGATGATAGTTGTAGCGTATTTCAGAAGAACATGTAGAAAAATGGATTCCATTTGTATAGAAAAAGGACCAGTACAGAATAAGAGATGGGTAGAATTTGGAGAGTACTGACAATAATTCATCCGCCAGATTGAATTCTACCAGTGCGGTGATATGTTTGTCTGCAAGCTTGGATAGAAGAACTGATCGAATCGTTATCACAATATTATCATATGATAATGTTTACGACATATAATCGACGTATAATCGCAGATATTAAATTGGAACTTTATAATGTTGAACATTGTAGTTTAAGCACTGCATCGTTGGGAAGTGCTCGCGTTGTGGTCGCAGGAAAGGAAGGCTGCTCATCTTGGAGCGACACCTAGTATGACGTACTATATACGTTAGCCTATAATTATGCTCATGCAGAGAGATTACGAGCGGTTGTATATCGCTTGTAAGAAATTGCTTCGGCTCTGGCGCCGTTGTATCAATTAGTAAGGTGGCTGCCGTGCACGCCCGTCAACAGTTCGTGTGGGCGATTTCAGAACGAACCTGCTATCAAAACAATATGTCATAAATTGCACATTTTCTCCTTTACCTTTTCATTGCGTAAATCAATATAAATTTGTGTAATGAATACTCAATGAAACGAATGATGCGAGCTTCTTCGCGAACAACGCATTGCATACGAAAGTGTACCGAGATTTTTCAAAACATGAGTTACTACATGATAAATAAATGAGAAAAGTCCTCGATAATCTGGTTAACATTAAAGAAAGAAAATATTCAGATTTCAATAGAAGAATGCATTCTAAATGTTATTCGTTGAGTGAATTTCATAAACCGCAATGTTGAATTAGTTATCGGTCATACAACTAGTATAAAAAATCATTGAGTCATAAAAGACGTAAATAATGTTAAAGGCGATGATTTATAATGACTAAATTCTATTGAGTAATTATTATGCAAAACATTAATTCTTGAAAATATTTATTGACTTTTAACGCTACGGTAGCGTTTTCTATAATAGCATTTTTTCTTTAGGAAAATGATACTGGCGGCATACCTGGCGCTTGTCGCCACTATATTGCTAGTTACGAAATAGGGACACAAGTGTCACACTTCTTTCTCATTAATATTCGCATTTTTTCCAATTTGCCAATTGGAAATCAATTACAGCGTTTGAAGCTATTAACTAACCTGCAGAATTCAACGCGACATTTTTATATCCAAGTAAATGAACTATTGGTATTTGTGGTTATGTTAACCGATTTAATGTGCTATTGTTTGAGATTGCTATAACATGCCGTAAAATGTTCAATTTTTCTTTCTTTTCATTCGCGATAACAAACGAAATCGAATGTTGCAACAACAACTATAACCCAAATTACTTTCACCTCCCTCGTTTGTAGGTTTACGGAAATTCCTGATATTTCGTTCTCACCTTTTGCGCCGCCGCTGCCGCACATTCCCTGGTACAAGTTTGGATATCTACAATGGACATCTAATTATGTATGTCGCGTGTTAAAAAGGCTAAACTGGCGAATTTATATAAGTTCTCTTCACGGGGAAAGTATGCGCGTTTGGAAATCAAATCACGATCGTAAATAAACGGAAGTGAATGACATTTGAGAATATTGACATGATGGTTGATGCAATTCAATCATTGTATCAATTACCATTCGTATCAGTAATATATCTTTATTTTACCGAAAATAGAATAGAAAGCTGGAATACGGTTTAATTAATGGACACTTTGAGTTGTGGTATCGCCGTGCTTAGCATCGATGACAGAAGCCTCTTCGACTGAATTTTACAGTAATTGGACGAAGAAGATGAAAAAAAAATCATAAAACAATGCACGATGATGGGATGGCTCCTTTATCAAATTAATCAAGGAAGATGCGATGTCGCATGGAATATTAACCTCAGACTCTCTTCTGCAGATTGCGATTATCTGTCGGTTCTGGCTGTTCATTTTTCCCGACTATTGCCGACTTAGAACGAGTTAATCGGACGGAAATGATCGATACTCTCACGTAAGATCGTTGTTTGATTTACCGATATTCCGCGCGTTAGCGTCGCAAAGTCTCCTTCGCAACAACGCAGATTGAAGATAGAAATTTGTCAAAGGCTCTGTGCAATAAATCTACGTGTAACGAATCGATAAATATTTGAGAAAAGTGATCTAGCATGAGATAGAATTCTGTTTACACGCTTACTCGAAATTCATTACGTAAACATTACGTCGTAAACAGTAATGTGATACGCACAGAAATATACGCAATTAATCGCGGTTATAGGGGTAAAAATTACTTTTTTAGAAAGGTAGTTTGGTTTTATTATCTCTCCCAGTTAAATGTCATTATCCTTTCACGTAAATAGCGTTTCTTCTCATAGACTTCTGCCAATGCTAGTTATACTTAAAGATTGATCTTCTGCGTTAACTGGATAATTGTAACTGATCGGTGTACAAACAAAACACACATGCAATTAATAAACCCGATTTCCTGCATAAATATTTTTTTTAGTCGAAAGAATCGTATATCGACCGGAAAAGAGATTTGAACGCCAGCCAAAGAAATGAAAAATATTCGAAAAAAAGAGGAAATTTACTTAAAAATTAATTAAAAGCGATTAATCAGCAGAAACGTAAATTAGAAATCGGCAAAATATAGTCATTGAAATAAAATCCACATAAAAATGACTGAAAAGTAATCAATTAATCAGGCTATTGGTTAGCGGCTGATTGCAATCAATAATCGAGTTAAAGCATCGACGTTCCCAGAATATTATTTATGTGCATCGACCAATATGAAATATCAGCTATTGGCACTGGTTATGACGGTGCTTAATTTTTTAGCTGAAAATTGATCAATTCCCAAAGCCTTCCTTTCCTGCTCGAGCAATATTTTCCGTTTGACACTTTTCATTAAATCTGTCGATTTTTCAAAAGAGCTGTTTAACACATCTTTAAAGTATCATCGTACTATACTTGCTTGCTTTGTTTTATAGTTTTAGTCTAATTGTAACGGCGAGAATTTATGCGTTTACTGCATATAGCGCGGCCTCGGGGAGATGTGAAAGTGCCAACGGCCTTATGTTATTCAGTTATTACTCGTATGAAGTAATATAGAGACAGCGTACAATGTTATTAATGAATCTTTCTAGCTGATGCGTAATTATATCCATCTGGTCTTAGCGGGAAGAAATCGAGTCATACACGGTAGCCGTTGTTTTAACTATCGATTTAATATTATTTTATGTTGCCATCAAAACATCTCTAACTTTTACTTCTAGTTTTACTTGCTGATTAGTTCTTAATTAACATGATGGTTCAATGATAAAGATACTCGATGGCAATTGGTATAGACAACATATACCTAAGGCTTGTCATTCTTCTGAATGTCAACAAAGACGTAATATAACCCAATAAGTTCATTAACATTTCTACATATGTACCGAGAGACAAATATATTTGCCATTATAATATACCAAAAATGGTATATAATCCAAAAGTCGACAACTTTTGAATCTGAAAACATTGAAAAAACCGGTGCATGCCTCTCAAACTAAAAGTTAGCAACAATAGTGAAACATTAAAGCTTTAGTCCCCATATAGATATGTTTGTTACAAACTTCCAAAAAAATAGGCATGGCACGAGAATAAGGTACATTGAAAGATAGGCAATTCAAACTTACGATTTTAAACGCTGGATTACTGTGGTAATGCTTATATATTATTAATTAATTGCAAATAGATTCTTGTTAATACCTAATTACATCTTGTGAGTTCGAATTTGCAGTTATTTCTTTTCAGAATTAGCAAATCGCAATATCCATATTTGCTCGACTGTGCTTGTGCCTTTGCGGCTGATTTCAAGGTACATATAGAATTTAATAGATTGCAGCTTTATGATACACGAACATTTCTCATGGTAATTGTAAACAGAAATAACACAACAGTGTATGAGGACTCTGAAAATAAGTGGAAGAAATGAAGAGCATTAACTTTTTAAAACGTGACAAGAATAGATGGACTAACCTTGGCGTAAATAACGACATTCTGGCCATTCGCAGTGAAAAACTGTGTAAAACACCCGGTAGATTTAAATCGTTATAACTTACTCTACCTAGTCAGAACTTAAATGCTAAAGAAATTATATATTGCTCAGAACAGAGCTACGTTCACTCGCCCCATTCTGTAATGACCATGACCGCTGTCTCTGTGCCATTCAATCGTAATTAGCAGCGCAGTTAAAAATCCTAGTTAATAGCTCGGAGGACGCCCTCGCCCTTCAACAACGATTTGTCGTCCCGAGCACAATTTGCAGAACGCCCAGCGCATAACGAGAAGCGTAGTCGTCGTAACGAAACGGCTATCAATGAATCCGTTCATGCATCTCCGGTAATTAGATAATGACCGTGACTGCGTCGGTGAAAGTGCATCGTGACGTTAATTGAGAAGCATTTTAAATCATATAAGAGATTTGAAATGGAAGTTTCCACATTGGTAAGACTGGACGCCACACCGACGACATTAGGTAGGTGGTACGTGTCGTAAAGTCTTTTCTTTTCTGCGGATCATCCTTGGCGATACAGCTACATTCCGCCTTTGCCGTATATACTTTGTACGCGGCATTCGTGACGGTCATAACTAAAAGCACTCATTTGTTGCTGGCAAAACGATGGCCGCCGTTAGAAAACTCCCGGGAGTGAAAAAAGTTCAGATCATTGCCGACTTGATTCCAGGTTCTCCTTGAGGATTCCCATACACGTGCGATAATGAATGTTGCAAAACAGGTGCCTATAAAGCGGCGCAATTAACGCCTCGGCATGCTTGAAAATACATTGGTTTCCGAACGGATGTGTGAAAACAAATTGTAAGAAATGCTCCCCTAAAGAGGCACTTTTCCATTAAACTCTACTAAAGCATTTATGTGTCATTCTGCATGTACAATTTGTTCTGGATTTATATCCAACTTCACGTCTGAATCGAGGTTACATCATGAATTGATATTTTTCTTTTTCTACCATCATAAAGGGAGGGAAGCCCATGAATCCGTATATTTGTATAGACTCGTTATCGGTTGCTTTTAAACTTTTCACAATTTTTAAACCATACGTTTCAGCAGCTGAATCAGTGCTGTGAAATTTGTTGATATACTATAAAAAAAAGGAAACAATTCACAATTCCTTCGATGATTTAAACCAGGAGTGTCTTTCAACAAATTTACAATTTGTCGAGTGGCATCCAGCGTCGAACGGATATTCTTAAAAACAAGCCTTTGCGATAGGCGGACGGTCCGTGTACAGCTAGAACAGCTTCCTGGAAATCGTAAGTAAAGATTACTGCATGAAAGCAACCTCTTATGCGGAGATTATAAGCACGAGGGTACGATACGTACATTAAGCAGATATTCAAACGCTGAGATTTGTCATGCAAGGGGATAAAGCTTTATACTTGGCGACGGTACCATAAATTCGCGCATTCATGGTAATGAACTCACCCGGAAGAAACCCTAGTCGATTCGAACGTGTCCCTTTCGGGATTATGAAATTTTCTTTTATCGAGTAAACTCTCGTAAGAAATTCTATTTAAATGCACGCTTCATACAGAGCGTATAAATGGATTCTCAACCGCTTCTTCGCTATTCACGAAACCACCTTGAAAACGCACTTTGTCGAGCCAAGTGGAATATGATGTTAGATAATCGTTAAAAGAAATTCCCAGGCTAATAACGGTATACCATTTTGATACTTTTCAAAAGATGAGCTACAAAAGTTCCTCAATGCGTTTTTGAAAGAATCGCAATACCACGGGTTCACTTGCCGATGTCGCATTACTAAAACGTAATCACGTTCAAAGACATTCAGATTTTTCCTTAAACATTTTGTTAATGATTTTGTTCGACACATTTTTTGTGTTTTTATTTACTTAATGTTCATTTATCTGTGAAATACGATACTCTTTATTTCACGGAAACCGAAAGGAGATTCCCGGGGCTGAACGATCGTTTATCGGGATGATGGGAGATCGCGGCGAGATCCCATATTTGTGATGTATCACCGCAATTGAAGAATGCGCATAATCGTGATTCACTCTACTCTCGGGTATCAGGAAAACAATTACAACTCATAGTCGAAACGACCCGTGAAAACTGATCGCCGACGATACATAAACATCATCAGCAAGTCGATAGGAATCGAAGAACATGCCGATGTATGCGAGAGTCTTCCGGGATCGTTAGAGGTTCGGCCGACTAATTCGTTGCATAAAATATTGTGTCATAGATGGTAACATGATACTTCTGCAAATGCGCTCAATTTATTGGAAGATTGAAAGTGTGATATTATTATAACCTTTTCAACATTATATTTGCCACAGGATGAAAGTGATTTTCTATTTTGGAAATGTAACCGACTAATCTTTGCTAATTTTGGATGGTTGAGTGAATTCCTGACATTTGTCTTCGTTTCATACTCATTTGAAAGTTTTGGTCATACTCATTTAAAATTATTAACCCTCTAACCCCCAAAATCACGGAATTATTAGCTCATTTTCTAACCTCAGTACCAAATCGAAAAACGATAAATGTAATGACACATATACTTCTCTTACTATTTTTGCAAATTGCGATTCCATGCCTTAGATATCCAATAGGTATAGATTACATTTGAACAATAAACTATTTCACCAGAAACTATGAAAAGATCGAATCGAGGGATGGATGAATGAAATTAGACAATATAAATATCAAGTGTTATACCAGGAATGGAATGTGAGTGATTTGACTAAAGGAATGTTTCTGGAAAAACTGTAGTTTATAGTGCTGCCTGCATACTTTGGTTAACATCAGTACTCACAGAGAGCATAACGTATCAATTCTCAGACACGAGTTTCTCTACTCATATCCTAAAATTTCTATTCACAACTGAGGTCATAAGTCATACCACGGAGATACTTGTACTTTGCTTAAATTAAACAAGTTAACAAATGTAATGAAATCGAACACGTGAAAAATGGTCGTACAACAAGAAATGAAAGTTTGGAATTTTATACAAATGTCTCTAATTAAACCGCGCGCGAAAACCCGTTAAAGCAAGAATGACATTTTTGTAAAAGGAGGAATTTCGTGATTAATATTATTTTATACGAAGCACGGGGAGGGTACCAAGTCGCAGAAAGTGATAAATTAATTCTCGCTACGTGTGCGAATTAATATCTTCAAACGACATTTCGTTCGGAGGCGACATAACGTATAGTGGAAGGTGTGAATGACGTTGAAGAAGCGCAGCTTACTGTCCATCTTGAACTTTTCACACGATCTTATCGACGACTTGCACTCTCACTGACACGAAGGGCGCTAAAGAGACAGCCAAGACCCAGACTCTAGTGTGTGAATTACTATATGGTTGATGTTATCTGCTTTTACTTTTGACGACCCTTAAATGCACTTGCACGGTCCTATCTTTTATGTGCATCGGAATGGCCAAGGATACCTAGTTCTTTTCAGTTTCGTTACTTGTTTTAAGCGCCTTATCGAATGAATTATTCACTAAGAATAGAATCCTGCCAGGCGTTGTCTCATCGGTTTAATCGCGGCAATTAAAATGCTGTGTTAAGTCATTATTGCTGTCATGCCGCAGACATAATATTTCAATGGAATGCTATGAAGTGAGAATAATTTCGAGTGCTTCAGTTATTTCCATTGTAACCATTGACCTTCAGGTAAATTAGCATCTTTTTCCGTGCATGTGCAATAACAGAGAGTACATGGTTCGAGAAGATCCTGGCCTAGGTACCATATTGCATGGTCTAACGATAATGGGCAATTCCTCTGGTCCGGGAATACGTGATGGCACGCCCGTTCAATCACGGATGGACTTGTTCTTTGTCCGCCTGGATTTATAAACATGCATTTGTAACTGTCTCACGAATACATTCTTCTTTGTCGCTCATTTCTCGGTGTCCATATCTTTACTCCCTAATTTACATTCGTACTCACTTCGTAGCATTACATTTTTAGAACTAACAATCTCAAAAATCGTGTTAAATTATTTTAAATCGAAATCACGTCGGCATTTTCAGAAATTTTAATGAATCGATTCCTGGTTTAAAGTTCGCGGTGACGAACTTGCGGTTCAATGAAAACAAGATCGGAATCATCAGCGGTACAATTAACGGGCCGCTACTAATGGCACGGCGATACTTCCTAACTAATGGCGCATTTTCACCCACGCTCCACGATCTCACGGCGACTTGGACATAAGTACGCCCGAGCAACATAACCGTATGTTATCACATTGCCTTAAGAATGGGCGACCAATTGATATACTTGTATGGACGTATTTGCGATTGCTCATAACTGGCTTTTTTTTATGCTCTTTACTGAAACAAATGAAACAATACATTGTTTTGATTTTAAATGTTGAGCTCTGCAATGTACATCCCATAAATTTGTACGTAATACAGGAGGGTACTTTATCTGCGAGGTCTGAAATAATTGACAATTAAATTGTAATACATTCGTTTTTGGCTAGAAACAAATCTTGAATTACACTTTAACCCCGATAATATATTGCAATGGCTCTCTCTCAAACATGCGTCATACAAATTGGTTTTAATCTCAAAGACTCAATCATTAAAGGAAATTACGTTATTTAAGATTCATTATGTCAAAGTAATCGAGCAGTAACGAGAGTGCCGACCCACATTTGCAGGCAGCTTCCAAACGTAATATTAAGCGAAATAAATGAGGCCTTTATTTACAAAAAGTGAGTTGCCGTCGAGTTAAGCAGTGTAAAGGGTTTTTCAAATTTAGTGCCGCGCAAACGTCCGTGCAAATAAATATAAGTTTGCCCAAAACTGACCGAGTTCGAATAAACTTGATCTAATGAGCCGAGTCTCCAATACCCAGTTTCGTCACGGATGGGACGTACGACGTACACCCTTGTCGTAACTTTCAGCCTGCAACTTGAAAGCAAACGAAAGTGGTGCTTTCAAGTTGCCGATTCGCCATCAAACTTTCCAGAATGAGTCTTCGCTGGTCGACCAAATGATCCTTTGGTCATTGGTTATCCGTTAAGTTACTACACGCCTTCCTGTAATTTTACTACCCGGACATTGCGCAGTCACTTTCGACCAAGTCTTAAAGCACCGAACGTCACTGAGGACGTCCTCGAAGACGAATCGCCGAAGCCCGTCGTTCAACATCTCGAGCGCTATGAGCATCGCAATTCACATTAAGAAAAAGTGAATTGACGCCAACGCATGGCGATGCGTGATCAACATTCGACTCGTGAACTATATGGGTATTAATATTTTTCATTTAAAGTTTTACGTAATTAACACAAGAGGCTCTTTTCTCTTTATAAAATAAAACTTACAGCAAGTTTTCCGAAGAATCATTACCATAAGCTAATGACAAAATACAATCCTATATGTCAAACCAACACGTTCAAAAATACCCAATCCGTTGAAATCAAAATATGAAATTAAAATAATGACATTACATCATCAACCTTAAAATTCCACAATAATAGCGCTGTGAAGAATGATCTAGATTATTTATCGGTGGAATGTAAGAGGGAAGGCAAACAATGGGAAACACTTATAGGATCAAATCAGATTTCTTGAAATCAAAATAGAAGTGACGCACTTTCAATATAGATCAATATATATATATGTGTATGCTAATAAATCAAGTATCGAAGAACGAATGGCATGATTGATGGTGACTTGTTCCGAAATGAAAAATTCGTTTTAATGAGTATGTGATTGAATTTGATCCTATTCAAAAAGTTATTGAGGTGAAACAATAGAAACATAAATAATAGTCGGCAAACAATGCTATTTTGAAATAGCTGTTTGATGCATTACTTTTATCATTTGTTACTTTCAGTCACTTTTCATCAACGCTGCTTTATTTGTAGGTAAATTAAACGTTTCGGTGCATCAGGAGTCGTTGCGCAGATTCGTCTCCATGCCGCGACCAAACGACATCTCGATCCTGATAAATGCCGCTCAAGCACTGGCACGACGCGACATTGCAAACTCGATCCTGATTCTGTTTACAGCAGCTTAAGTCACTGAAAGCTATTAATCAGGATCGAATGACGACCTCTTGTACAGTGCCACGCTTACCGATTCGTCCTTCTTCGATCTAACCAGTAGAAAAGACATTAATGACCTTACCGTAAAGCCTCTTATGTTGCTAATCATTCACATATTCAATGGACGGGGCATTAAATTCCTTACGTCACCGTTGAGCGTTTTCATATTCGTTTGTTTCGACGTCAAGTGACTCTATACTTTCAGTTTGAGAAATGCCTTTAGAAAGCTGCAAAGTTTCTAGTAGATTATATTAATGCAACAATATCACTTTTAACTCGAGAAAAAGTATTTAAGTTAATTAGAGTCACGACTGAGAGCTATCAAGAGATTGATATGGTAGAGGACCGCCATCCTAAAAAAATATGGGGATTAATGTTGTCAAGGACTCGAAATAAAGAATTCCTATTATTCGTCCTATTATTCCTATTATTCAAATCTTCGTCTTCCACGTCAGTCCGCATCATAGAAAAAATGTTACTTTTTTAAACCTGACCATACACGGCATCTCCGCGAGGAAAGCATTTTTGGGATCAAATGAACAAGAAGATTAACCTTTACAGACTTTTACAATTTCTTGTGCAAAATCACGCACCTGCGCCTGTTGGACGTACATACCTATTGCAGATGACCCACATTCTCTAATTTGAACTAACCTCATCTGACCCTAGTAAAGATCGAATTGAATGCACTTTACGAAACTCTCCGCTTTTAGATCATCGGAATGCATTTTACAACTGTTAACACGATAATACAACGAGTCTGTTGTTCAGTTAGGTTTAGGTGATCGTAGATGCGTGAAATGCCTGTCCTGAAAACGATTTTGCTTGTGATTAGCTAACCGCAGAGGTCAGATCTGAGAGTTAAGAGACGCCCGACTCGTTATTTCCCAGTTGAATGGATTGCGGCCCTCGACGCGATTCTTGATAAAGAAGGAAATTTCGCGGCAGAGGCGCGGTGCTGTCGTTTACTACGACCCACCTATTTTGGCTCACACGCTACAGGACCGCCAAAGTGCGGTCAGTAATTAGGTATGTCGAGTCCGCGATTGCGATTAGACTTTGAACCGGCACGAATACTGCGTGGGATAGTTCAAGAAAACAAAAAGTGATACATTAGATCACACAATTCTACTGATCATCTAATTCTTTTTTTGTCTTTATGGAACTGAGAAATAATACCTACAAAGTTGAATTTTGTAGAATTTTTATTTTGCGGATCTCAGTCCCGAAAGTATCATTGTTATACGTAAAGGGTTTATATGGAAAAATCCCCTAACTTTCGTTTGATATGTACATATCCCCTCCTCGATAACCCTGGAGCAGGACAACGAACATTGTCTCTAATCATATTAACAAAATTTCTTACAAATCATCTTCCAGAGATGTAAAATTAGTCCTTTTATCGTAGCTTAAGGAGCGGTTGATAATTTGCTTGAATTCGCATATAAATCTTTACTATCTTTAAATGTGCCGAATAATCAAGGATTACGTAATCATTTTATACAAAATTCAACCAGTTGATATGCACCGTTCACAGTTTGTTTCCAAGGAGTGGTCGCATTTGCATCTTCGGACTGCTAAGAATGTAAAAATTGACCTATCCATTAAGATATCGTGTTCCCGGGAGCTATCTGAAGTCGTAGACTCGCGTTTATAGTGCGAACATGGCAAACTGCGGGACAATAATACCCACGCGTCCTGTCGGACCTTGGCACACGTTGCCATATCGAATTCTAACTCTCGCTTTTACCCAGGCGAGGCGCGTTTGCAATACCATCTGCGAAAGGTGGTGAGTGTCAATGAGGCGTCAAGTTTCAATCTTGCCTCGTCGACTTCTGTTCTAGAGATGTCTGAGTTGGATCCTTTAATCGCCACCATTTGTTGTACGTCGCTCGTGTAGAAAACTAGAAAGTTTCGCGCATTTGTATTCCGAGCCTAAACGGTTGTTTTCATCATTTTACTTCCTGGTCGAATTAATTTCCGTCACATTTAGGGAAATGCTAGACTGACATAACAGGAAATGATGTGTAATCGTGATTGTTCCTAGTTGAGTTTATTCATGCACAAGTATAATAAGCTATGATTATATAAATTACTGCCATTGGTGTTGTATTTCTTAATCTTACTATATGTTAGTAACATATAGTTCATTTCAACGTAATGTCAATCGTAATAAAATATTTTGATTCCTCTTTATGCTTCGTATTTAAAACAGACAGAGGACGTCAATTCATATGTCCGCGCGTAAACATTATTCCGACCCAGTCCTAAAAGTGTAATGTTCACATGCGATAATTACCGCATACCATTCTCGATAACATCAAAATGGCGACCGGAAATATTTGCATATCCTAGTATTTTTGCGTACAAATGAGCATTGTGGAAGTATAATCGTTATCCCATTGGCCTTCAAGGCCTAACTCTTATTATCTTCTCGTTGGCTAAACTTTCTTATTGCATCATAATAAGAACGATATGAGAATAATATTATTCTGTCATGAACACTGTCGATCAGAAATCAGTTTTTATATTTTTCCTCATACCGAGTATAGAAATAAAATCAACATAAAAATCGATGACGTTTCTAATTGGTACACGATTATTTAACCCTAAACTTGTACCATCAAAAATATCTGATGATCCAGTCAACCAAGTGAAATTTAAAGTAACCCGTCATTTGGTCGAAAAACAATTCGGTAGTTACAGGGACACCCAATTTCACATGGTTATTTTGAATCCCGTTGCGACATTGAATCAAATTCTCCACTCATTCCATCTTATTGTACAATCACTTAGTCAGTTTAGGTTATGCTAATAATGTACGTACTACTAATCGATCGTGTAACCAATTATTTTTCAACCAACTGTATTCATTCGACCAATTTTTTGTTCGATCAATTGTTTCTCGATATTTATTGTTCCACGACCAATTCCCATGCAATCGTGATGGAGCATGCACGAATCCACCTGACTTATTGTATTTTCAAATACAATTACACAACTAGATTAGATTTTTCGATATTGCAGAACTATTTTACAGACGCAAATATACATAGACACAATATATAGTACCTCCCCTCCTCTTTTACACGTAAGAAATACAATGTAGGTTTTCTTGCAACTATTCTTTGGAAATCAAATTATCGACATGTTAGCCATAAACCCTTTGGTGTAAACATAAATAAGTCACTGACACGTTCAAATGTTTTTATAATCGTCAGACGTCACGGTCAGCACTTAGATCGAAGTATATTTTACTGCTAGTGCTACGTCTATCGTCGACAGTGCTAGACGCAAATGCCGCAATTGCGTTTACTCCTTGTTTAGGTATACACCTCGGGCGATTCGTTTCAAAACCGAAACTGGGGAGAGACAGGCGTATCTCCATCAATCATGTGTTGAACGTAACCCGTGGAGCGATCCTCGACTCGTACTACCCATTGTAAAATCGAAAATTGGAAAAGCATGTGAATGCATTACTGGGTCAATTCGTGAGCTGCAGACTCGATGTAAATTCTTACCAAGTTTTTTCCGAATCCCTAATAAGTAACAAAAAAATAACTTCTCATCTATGATCTCTATGATCAAGAAAATATGAAAAATATTGTTTGCCCTTGACAAAGTCAAGATCAATGTCAACGCGGTTCTAAATATTATTCACGCATAATCCGAAACAGTTTCGTCATTATTTACGCGCACTTGGCTTGGGACTTTTGAAATGTCGTCCAGGTTAATCTATTTATACATAATTTTCCATCTTAATTAGTCGCGGTCTTGACTTTTGTTCGAAAGTTACAGCGTGACTCGGACAAAGGTCAAATGTAACAAGCGATGGAAAAGTAAATATTATGATTTAGGAATTTACCGTAATACCAACAGTATTTTCTCCATCTTGTATTTCAAGGAGAATTGCATAGACCTGGTAATATTTACATTGACAAATAATTTCAAAATTCTATTCATAGAATTGTATCCGTAACAGGTATATGACACTTCCGCATGCTTGCTGATAAAAAGTTGCGTAATACAAATAGAATTTATCAAAACTGCTCCATTTAATCTCGGCGCCACGACTCAGCCGACTGATGATTCGATCCGCTCGACGTGAGATACGAATCTGTTGACGAGGAAGAACACACAGAAGAAGGAACAACTGTACTACTGCTCGAACCCCGCAGACAGATCGGTGAACTCATTTGCATACGTCATTCATATCCAGCGGAGAATCGATGTAGGAAATTCGTCACGGAACTACTTCTTGCTAGAACCTAGGTCTAACAAGTTAACTTGATCCAGGTCCGGTTCTCGTCAAGTTTCGCTATCACCGCTGTTATGACAAACCGGCAATTATATCTCCTACCAAGGAAGCTTTCTTTTTTCGTATGAATAATTTATGGCGTGAATATTACATACGCGCAATGATATCTCAGTACAGTGAATTCCATGGAAATATTTTGGCAATTCTTTCTTTAGCACAGTTGATTATAATGGTTCATCATCGCGGATGATATTTTTATGTTTACTAAAATTTTATGTCACCATATTAGTTCCTCCTGGAGAAAACGGTCATTCTAGAACCATATACAGTCAGGAAATCCAAATGATATGTTTGTTATAAACACAATATACTTGTTCCACATAGCTATGGGTTAATTTGAAATGATGAAAGATCAGATCATACTTATGATGAGAGATCTTATACTGATCAATTAACATCGACTTGAAATCAAACAATTGGAAAGTTTTTTTTCCATTAAATAATATAAAATAAAACGCTACAGGAAGTATAGATCATAACTGACCGCAAATAAACGTTTCTGACTGTAAATTATGATTTTGTCTAAGGTATACTTTTTGTTCTTTATTCAAAAAAGGGAAGTCAGAAATATCTTTTAATCCCTACGTTAAGAAAATGTACATTCAACAATATATACTTTCCAATAATTTCATGATGTACACGCAAAAATTTATTTCTTGCTAATTGTAAATGGTTTATGTAACAATATGTTTAGCATCACTTTCAAGACTGATAATTATTCGATTACACTTACATTTCTTATTTTCGATTTCTTGGGAGTGACGGATCTCCTACACTCGTATATGTCACCAAGTTCTTCCTGAATCGTTTATCACGATTTTTACCAGTGTCTTTAATGCTAATTGATTATGACTTTCCATTTATCATTAGCCAAACGCACGTGGCGCAGATGCGAATCATGTTAGGTTGGAATCTCCAAGTGTCAATCTGTTCGTTATACCGGAAAGCACCGGGTGAACACTTAGACGTTGACGAACCATATACTCTGGCCTTTAATTACATTAGTTATTTAATTTTGACAGGCCGGGTGGCTGCTTGCATTATAACAAGCATCATCGCGTACATTTCGTATCCTTATCCAAACGTTTAACGGTTGCAATGAACGTATCTCGAAGTTAATTTATCGGGACTGTGCACAATTTATAAAAAAAAAAGATTAAAAAATTACGTTTAGAATTATCTATATATGAGTGAAGTCAATTTCAAAATTGAGGCTGTTTATAGGGGTTTCGACATTATTTCGAGCATATACAAAATTTCGATAGTGAACTTTTTTGCTTAAGATTATGCGAAGAATAATCCCTTGCAATATTCTTCGCAGGTTAAAGGACTCCATTTTTATGAAAGCTTGGAAAAGATTATATCAGTCCTTAAAAAAAACCCATAAGGGGTTGTCACGTAGTATGTATTATATTTTTTCGAGCTTCGTGCTGATTGCGAATATTATGCAATGTAAAGTTAAAAGTTGTATTTTTCGTTAAAAAAACGTAAAATAATATATTTACGGTTTTGTATTTAAATTAAATAAATAAACACTACAGTGCGCTGCATTTAAGAAAATCCCATGACGTTACTGAAAAGGTGATAAAATGACGTTGAAAGTGATGCCTTATGAAAATCCATATCGCTGAGTCACAGGATAAACATCACGGTGAAATCGCGCCATGTAAAAAAAACCTCCAATAACAATATGTGCATGAGAATAAAACGATATTACGTAACGACATTTGTCTTGAATATTCTGCATGAAATCTCGAAAAATGCAAATAAATAATTAACAAACGAGAAATTATCACAACTATGCATGTATATGTAGATTAAAAAAAAATAGTATTAAAATTATATATCCAACGTTGCAAAGTGAAGGTTGTTTGATATCGTGGAAAATGGCGCGCTGATACCTTTTACCATGGGATTATGAAAGTTGCCGTAGTTGTGATTATCCTGACAACGTTAATGAACAAATGAAAACGAAATGATGATTTGCTGTTCTTACGAGAACGCTTCGCTCAGTGTTTGCGTAAAAGTGTTAAAGTGAATTTCTGTCACTGCAAAGTTCTGGCACGTGATTGTGTTTGAAAAGTTATTTAATAATGCACGAATACAATTTTTTATTTTTTATTGTTTAATCTTCATAGTATTTCAGACAACTTTATTTGCTTTTTGGTAATATGTATTATTTATTTGTTTAATTAAGATAACATTAATTAAAAAAAAGAATAATTTCCAAGAATTTTGTCTGCTTTTATATTATAATACTTTTATAGAATTGGAATTTTACTACAGTATAGGCAATAATTTTTTTTTTTTTTTTTCAATATATAGTAAGTGCAGTATTTAAAAATTATTTAAAAATTCAGTTTGAAAAAAAAATTTTTTTTTTTTGATTAATGATTTATTTGATGACTAGAATGTACTTAAAGAAACAATTAAAAAATGTCCTTTAGTTCATTTGTCATATGATATAGACGATGAAGTTTCTTGTATATTGTCAAAATATTCAAAATTTATTCAACTAATTTATTAAAGACGAAAACCTACTCGCGTTCTTAAAGATTCTTATGCACGAAAAAACTATTTCGTTACTATACTAAGTATAGTAAATGTAGGGCCAGCTGAAGATGTTCTATAGATGATTTTATTACTTGTCGTTATGTAGTCACCACTCTTACTACTTTTTCACCTACAACGACTACTTTTTTCACTTTGAGTTCATTATTTTCATTCTTATGTATTTGGAAAATTTAACAACATGGGCTATGGCCTTCTAGTATCGCACATATTCGATGACACTTAAATAAAGTAATGACTTTGGTCGTTGTTGTAACTAATCATTTTTTCGTATGCTGCTTAAGAAATTCCATGAATTTGACGTCAATAATGATAATGGTGACATTTTTTCAGGAATCCTTAAGGCGAATATGAAAAATACACATGGATCAGGTTTCGACTTCTCGTGTGGTTTTCGATAGACTCCTGCAAAAAATCTTGGCGTATCTCTTTCGCTGGTCGTGGTATATATCTATCGGGCTATTCGCCCATCTGAAAGTGAATGAAAATTCTTCGCGAGAAGAAGTAATCCAACGGTATCGAAATCTTGAATCGCATTAAATCGAAATCTCCGACACGGGTTTTAATGGGTTAATTTATGATGTCGCTGCTTCTGTGTCTCGCGCGATTTATACGAAGTCATCGCATTTCCTTTCACCTGGGTCACACACTTAGCATCGGCAGTTCAGCTTAGAACAATAAATTCCCATCTCGTTCCGTCCTTTCTATTCTTCTTGCCTATCAGAGAAAGTCCAGAGAATCAATCGATTTGGCGAGGCATGTGGAATTCTCATTTCTTTCTCGTTGGCTTTCTTTCGAATTATCTTCGCTTCGTACGAGGACAGGGCGAAAACTATGCAAAGTTACAAAGACCGATTTAATATATTGCCGTTGCTGATATTGCCTCGTGCAGAAAGCTTCGATAGCCTAATGCGTGATGGACTGGAGCGCATATTGCACTTTGCTAAGTAGGACGACGTTGCTTCGGTCACAGGGTTTTCTTTGTAAGACAATGGTGGCCTTTTTTTCGCGAGTATCGCAGAGACTACGAAAACCTGTTAACCCGACTTCCGTATTTTAGACAAGTAATAGATTATTACGGAATTATGACGTGAATTATTTCTTGAGTTTTGAATTTGACATACAGGAAACTGAGTCTAAAGCATAATTACAATTTATTGTTATATTTCACCAGGATTTTTCGTTTCGTTTCAGTTGTCCTTTCGTTAGATTTGATTTTGTCATCTTACGTAACCAAAGAGTCCAATTGATGTGTTTTGATGCCTATGTAACTATATATATATAATACGAAGTCATGGAGTTGTGCAATAATGACTAGCACTTTTTTCGTGCAAACACTTTTTGAAAATGAACTGTCTCTCCATTTCTGACTTACCACGCTACTTTCACCCTCCATTCCTAGAATCGAGGGTTAGCTCATTCTAATTGTTATCTTGTTTGTCTGCAAAGTCGAAAGTCAAATAATAAGGTCTTTTAAATTTTCAGCCTTTTAAGATTCACTTCAATATATGGAGTTACATTCTCTTCAATCGAACATTTTTTATTAACCACATGTCCAATGATCTTCCATTGATCTTATATAAAGACACAATCTTAGGGACTTGCATGGATATAATGGGAGTCATTCGTGAAGGAAATCAATCTTCGATTGCCAATTGAAAACGAATTTACATGTGCACTGAATTATACATAGTACAAATCGTCTTCATATAAAAAATTAAGAATTGATGACACCCAAAAACAGTAGGATATGGATTTCAAAAAATAAAAATTCCTTGATACTGTTTTATCGTCACCGTTAAACGCGTTCTTGTATTATTTAGATGGACAAACCATAATTCTTGGAATGCCATCGGCGGCTTCTTGCCTCTCGTTATGAAATGATGCCGAACGCGTGGAAAGCAATCTAGTTGACATCTGTTACTTTAATTCGTTTCGTTGATATAATTCCTTGCACTTTATGCACTTTCGCAGAATGCAAGGCGTGCATAATAATTAAGGGTATGCCAATTACCAAGTATTCATGATAAAGCCTGTTCGATGAATTATTGCTGAGCGCAAATGTATTATACCCATCTCGATATTCACAGAGCAATCGATCGGAAAATCTTGGCAATATTTTATGACTTTACTAAAAATAATACTTCGTTCTATATAATGATTTAACCGAACCTAATAACGAGAACGTAATAAAGAAGGATCCCCATTAAAGTGACCGAATAAACGAATGCAAAAATGAAAATTTTCCACTTTCCATTTAATTTCATTCCAATTTTGAATTAATTTTCAGAAATTCATATTAGCTTTCATAAATTGTCAGAGGTCCTTGCAATTCGAGAGCAACAAATAGTTTTAAATTATATGAAGAATTAATTATATTGTTCATACAAATTTCGTACGTACGTGACTTACATTATAGACATTTCTGTTTTTGATTAGAAATGCCTGACATTTGGCGTTATTTCGAAACAATCTATTTTTTACCTCCTTCAGTTTTTCTCTTTTTCTTCGATTGTTTGAAATATTAATTCCATTACGTACCTATATATATATCACTTGATGATCTGTTACTGAGCGATTACGCGAATATCACGAGCTTCAGCTTGATTCAATAAAGCTGAACAAGTAACCCTAGCAGAAATTAATGGTGGCGCTGTATCGATTCTGTCTAGATTACCAAGAATAATTACTGGTTCTAGACTGGAAAACTATGTAGCCCCAATATCGGCAGGCCATGATAACAATCTATGCCCATGATCTAAACAGAATCTGTCTATAGTTTTCATCTATAGGAAAAGCTATTTAATTCCAACCTAAAAAAAATTGCCATAAAATAATCATATCTAGTATTTTCTAGACAAAACCGATATAGAAACGAGATAGAATTCATATTTTATCTAACCTAGAATTTATAGTAATTTTCACTATCAAATTTCTAGATTTTCTACATAACATCTGGACAGAATCGAGAGATTTTCTCGTACAGATTTTATAATGGTTTTCCGATATAGGGCCTTTACAATAAAACGGAATGCCACGATTAATTCCTACCTGGCAACCTTCACAATGAAAAGTAAAGATAATGATACAATTTAATCGTGCAACCACGATATTTTTTGTATTTTCGATTTGGTTTGAAAATTAAGTAAACATTCCACGATTTTTGGCGTTAATGGTTTCATGGTAGCAGATCATTGCAGAAATATGGATTACTCTGTTAGTCACGTCAGTTAATATCGATAGTACTTTTCTAAAAGTGAATTAAACTGTACTTTTTAATTTTCTATGCATAGATATTAAACGATGATTTGGGTCACGCTTACTTTTATGCAATTATACATTCTTAGCGTCGCATCACTGAACGTAGCTGCGTAAGGTTTGTGCACTTATAATAACTACTATACAGTAACATCATGCAGCCCAAGAAGACATCGTAGTCGCAATTAACTTCTAGTTACATAATAACCCTAGAGCGGTCGATGATAGGAATTCCAGAGTTGCATATATATATGTACAGATTTGAATATGATACTGCTAAATATATCCCTAATCAGGCAGCCAGTTGAACATCTCGTTATGAAATCGTTTCTTTATTTAATCAATTAAGATTGTACGATTACAAACATTTTTATGACTCCATACACTATTGGGGATAATCGTTAACGAAAAAATTAATGCCTGCAAGAGTGTTGCACATATTATACTGAGATTCCTTATTTTCATTTATTTGTTAATTTTTTTTTTTTTTTTTTTGTTAACATTTCGAAAACAGTGGTGGTTGGCTCATCCTGTAATTACTTTCTCGTACGACTGTGCACGCGCCGCAATTAATTTGTGCTTTTTGCGTGAAAGTTAATTTGCGAACACAAAAATATTCATATTGCCAAGGACATATACCTATTCTCACTTTCGCTAAAGAGAAATTTTCAATGATTTGGATTTACAACAGGAATAAAAGGTACGTATAGAATTGGGCTATGTTTACACATGTGTAATTGCAGTATTCTTAGCGTGTCATGAAACTGAGTCACGTGCAATCTTCGTTTAACTCGAACTGTGTTCTCGAAGCAAAGATTAATAATTGCTGTTTGCAAGCGAAATTGTCAGTAGTTGCATACCTTGAATTCAGGGATTCAATTATATTCTGTATACTATGTTATAATTTTAGAGTCTTGGAATTTTACAAGTTTAATGAAACATTGAAATACACGCGATTTTGAAATAAAAATTTGTAGTCGAAGAAATGTTTCATCAGTTATTATCGACAAAATAAGCATACCTCGTACAATTAAGAAATTGTTTTCCTCGCGTTGAAAATATTCAGTTATACGCAAATAAGAAAATTGTCTTGTGGAAACAGATTTTTGAAAAACCGCATAAGAAACAAAATATTAAATAAATACTTATTTACGTTTTAAATAATAATTAGAAGAGAGTTCCGGTATAACAAAACAAGAAGGGGCAAAGAAGTTAAATTTTCTAAATAAACTACTACATATGTACAAAATTCAAAATGGCGTTTCAAAAACATCGGAAGAATTCTTTAAAATGGTTTGAATTCGCTCGAAACTTGTTACCCGAGTTTTGTGTGAAAATGGCGGATCCAATATGGCGGAAGAGATTTTTATGAATCGCTGGTATATCCGCTCGAAACTCGGGGGGTTTTTAAGGTCGCTGATACAAAATCTGATGTCACATTTTAAACATTCAAAATGGCGGCTCCAATATGGCGGAAGATGTCTTAAATATCGTTCCGTGAATTAAATAAATAAAGTTACTTTGAAAGGGATGCAGTTTTATCGAAAGTCGTTCACGTACGGTACTTTTGCGTGGGGTATTGTACGGGATTTCACGTTTTATAGCCTTAAAACGAAAGCTAATAAATAATTATAACGATTGGCTAAATTTATTATTCATTCGTTTATAAAATTAACTTACATGGCGAGTGCAAAAAATGTCGTTACATATTCTTAAAATACCAAAAAAGGCCGCGCAATCAATTTTACATATTTTCAACCCAAAGTTGAAGAAGAAAAAAATGTATATGTCCACAATTACACATTAAGCACGGAAAGGTGAATCTGGTGTCATGGAACTTGAACGAAAAAATGTCCAAGGTTCCGAAGACACTCGCGTGCGCAAATATTTCAAGGTGTGCGCGTGCGTCTGTCAAGGACAACGTCGGACTTTTAATGGTATACGTAAAAGTCACCAAATGTACGCTCGCGACATTTGAACGACTGAAAAAAAAAGGAACGATCCGCATTAAATCGGCCGTGTAGACGCAAGAATTGCGGGCGTGAATGTACGCTCGGTCCTTGAATTCGAATCCAGGAAATGAGCGCGGCCATTGTCCTCATCGAGTGCCGTGCCTTTGCCCGACATATGATTAAATGGGCGCGTGGACCGGTGTGTTTGATGACGATGGAAAATTAGTTCTGGCGAATATGAGTAATTAACCGCACTTTTTACGTAAGACGAGCAGGTACAATCATTAACCCATTAACCGCCTAATGCACTGAAATTTTACCTTGGGTAAACCTTTGGAAAGACTGGGACACCCGAAAAAAATGTTATTGACATGTTTTCCGATGTATTTTAGATCGCTGAACATGAAAAAACTTCATTTTTTTAGTTTTTTGCATTTATCTTGAAAACTCCAAGGCACTCGAAAAAAAGTTTCAAACAAAATATGTAGAGCATAAAATTCTCTACAAAAAAGGTTATATACAATTTTGTCGTAATCGCAAAAGGAATCTCGTAAAATAGTGATAAATGTGTTTGGTTATACGTTTGTATACCTGCCGCAGCCGCTGGCTGCCGCTTTGTATAGTTGCACTCGAGACGCGACGCCTACACCCCCCACACCCATCCATTTCTATAGAAATACTATACTATATAATAGTACTACGATTAGGGTAGTATACTATATAATAGTATACTATTTTATACTAGCCTAACCAACAACCATGTAGGTACAGATAAACCGAGGTCATCGTCAAATAGTTGGGGTCATTTCCTACAACTTTTGTTTCATTCATTTCCTATGTACGACGCTTATTACTTCGCCAAAGTATACCTTTTGCGGACTTTCGTTTGAGATTATGAAAAAAATGCATAATACCTTTTTTGTAGACAATTCCATGCTCTAAATTTTTTGTTTGAAACGTTTTTTCGTCAGATCAGTATTTTTCAAAATATCTGCAAAAAGGTGAAAAACATCACGTTTTTTTTGGTGTTTTTTCAAGATAGCGGCTAAAATATGGCCGACCGCCAATTTCTATTATCATATTCGTAATCAGCGACCCAAAATACGTAAGATACCATATATAATTGATTTCAGCGTTATTATTTCCCATATATATGAAATAAATCGGAACAGAAATCGAAAGTACATGAACTTCCTATTTTGAAGATCAACCCCTCTCGAATTGAATCGAGACATTATTTATTTACTCATTTGTTTCATTCTGAAAGAAAGCTTCTCGACGACGAGAACCGCCGCACCGTGTATGAAAAACTTTTCGAATATTTTGTTTCAAAAAGTTGATTTGTCTATAGAACGATGGTAGAAAATGAAAAGAACAAAACCGAATGTATAATTTGCCAAATCACATTGTTTAAATATCAATCTCACAGAAGTATCCGCGATTCGAAGATTCAGCGGTTGATGGAAATGTGTGGTTCCGGACCTGAACGAACAATGGTCGCGAGGTTTACTCTTGCCACAATAGAGATCGCAATCACCATTCTGACATGTTATGACTTACGACCGCCCTCGTCTATCGCGCGAGGAATAATGGATCGGCGACAAAGATGTTTATGGTCGAAACTTACGACGATTCCAGTTCGTATCGCCTACACGGTAACTTAATGTCGCTCGAACTCGTAAAGAGACTTTGATCGAGATTAGATCTTCGATTACCGGAGTAATTGCGCAGTTTACGAGCTTTGACTTCGTGGGTCGATTACACTTGCAACCTCTATTTACTTTAGAAGTTCCTATTTATAAAAAAATATTTTATATTTTATGTCACGTGGAATGGCCCGCGAGTTTTTAACGTCCACATTTTATTATGCGGGAGCATTGCATATACGTTCGTTTCCTGGGTGGAATTGATTATCCTTTCTTAATGTACTTACTTTCCAACTTGGGAGGTACCATATATCGGAAATGATACAAAATAATCTTATTCGAAATGTCCTCGTATACTAAGAGTATGTGTGCAAATTACAGGCTCGTACATGGACTCGAAATACATTACTCCACAAACGATCTGAATATTTGGCAGACAATTGTTTTCTTTTTCATTATACTTGCGGGTGTTCTTCATTTGATATACTTTCGAGCTAGACTGATATAACGAAAAAAAAATCGTGAAATTTCACTTTGAACGGCGTGAATTTACAGTCAGAATGTAAAATCACTATAGGTGTTATTAATTTTCATTTTCTGCTTTGGAAAATCACACAAATCGTTGTGTAAATTTACACTTGATATTAAAATTCCGTCTGTGGACAACACTACAAAATCACGATCATGTAGATAATAGAAATTTACAGGTTATGGGTAATTTTTCCTTTGGAGATCAATTTTAAAAATTGTGAAATTCTCCTCATAAATTAAAATTCGTGCAATTAAAAACTTTTTAAAACCCATTATCAATTCTTAATTTCCTCGGCTTAAATAAGGGATTACATTAGAAATTGTAATTTTCACTTCCTAGATTGACATCTATACGCTGTTTAAATTGGCCGTATAATTTCAGTATAATTTCAGTGTCGGTTATAAATATACAGTGTCTATTAATTAAACATTATTGTTCATAGTCGTAAAGTGGCTCCGAATATGCGTAATTACCAATTATTCAATTAGTTTTAGTAAAGTTTGTAAGTGCTACTGAAATGATCGGTTAATGATGAGATTGTCACTTCTGCCAGCTTCTTACTAAAATGACAATTATCCATTCTAATAATTACCTGTAGAATTTCTTTCGAAATACAACTGATAATTACCGACAATTCTGCAGGGGTAAATGAATATGTATACTAGTATTAACTTTGTTTTTTTTCTTATATTTATTTACAATGTTTGCCGCGATATTTTGAACAATGACATTGCGTTGTGCTGTTGACAAATTTGAATGTTTACATTTTTATTCGTAACTCTCGAAATGTAAACAAAGGCGACACCGGTATTTCCTTGTATTGTATACTGTATATATATACTTATAGCATCGATACTGGGTGAGTGCGATGGAAGTTAATAGAGACAACGATTTTTCATTGCCACATCAACCGTAATTGCATGATTAAATGTAATATATTACAATTTTTTGAAAATTATGCAAATTTCAACTTTTCAATCTTAAATTTGTTCTTTAGTACAGAATCTACAGAGGAATTTAAAATTTCTCACTGGTAAAAATCGAAGAATACGCGGAAGTGTACACTGGTTAATAAATTACAGTTATGGCACATCTTAGATACACTTGATGAACGTCGTTTGGGATGTACTTTGGGCCCCTGTACATTTCCCGTACATTCAAATTTTCACCGTGGCAATTCATAATTTATGTTTACCTAATTTATGGTTACCTTTTGTACCAATTCATAATCTATGTTTAAGGTTACCTACATTTATGTTTAACATTGATTTAACGTCATGTTAACTGACTGATACATGTACTTATGTTTCTGTACACATGCATATACTGCCCTAATCTATGTCAATTCTCTCTAAATCTATATTCTCTTTTCTTTCCTTTTCCCCGCCATAAGCCACTTGCGTGTCGCCAATTGTTCGGGGTCCGAAATGACACAGAAGTAGGTGTAAACACTAAAAAAATGGGTGTAAACACTAAAAAAATAGGGTTTACACCCAATTGGGTGTCATTTCGGACACCGAACATATTTTTTTCTGTGAGGGGAGACGTGATGAGTAACGGTTAAAAAGGTTCAATATAGTTTTACATTAATTGAAGACAATTAAAATAGAAATACTAACTCTTTTCGAAAAATAAAATACCCTGGTAAAAAAGTGGATAGAATCGGATTCGAATTCTATACGATTCTATACACTTTTTACACGGTAGCGAAAAATCGTCATTATTTAGCACACACACACACACACACACACACACACACACACGCACACATATGTAAACTAAGAAGTTGTAACTTAAATCATTATGAAAAAAAAAAAAAAAAAATTCTTAGTTGTGAATGTAACATTATGAATCGAGATGCACCCTACGAATGTAAAAAATGTTTATGAAAAAAAGTAAATAATAAACTAGCAAACTCTAAAGCAAATAATTCTTTTCCTCTGAGCTATTATACTCGCCCAAATACAAATTTTTATAAACATATTAAAGCTTTTCGTTTAAGAACGCGGACCAATCATTAATATCGTCATTTAGGACAGCATACGGTGTTGTGGTGCTGAAATTGATTTCCAGAACATACGCGCGGAATGTAATTTTTCAATTTGGTAATAAAAAAAGTTTCAATTAATTGCTACTCAGGTAATGTAGGTAGGTAACTGCGGCTCTGATATTTGGTACGGGAAACGAGGACTGTTTGACGGTTGGTATAATTGCAGACTGACCTCATATTCTGAAGTTTAACCTTAATTGCACCTGATGGGAGTCAATTTACCATAATGCTCGCATATTGTATAAGTGAATATTACTTTATTAAATGCGATAAACTTTCAATAACCGCACGACTATTTTTATATAATATAAGAAATATATAATAAAGAATATATAATAAACGTTTATTCAAGTTCTATTAAATAATTTTGGTCTCTAACGAAATAACAAAAACTACACGGGGAAAAAAGTTGGTCGATTCTCACCTCACGGTTTGGGCGAGTAGCTCATCTGTATATAGATTCCCGTGTCTATTTACATCTTTAAATTACAATTAAATTATAAAGGCCTTGAAAATATTTTTTTTTTTTTTTGAAATATCTGCAGTTTCATGTTGATCAGAACGTTTTTACACAATTTCAAGACAAAGTAAAATTACACTAAACCTTTTTAAACCGTTGACCTTGACGTCCATCTTCGACGATTTGGAGTCTATGTTTCTGTAGTTAGGACCTTCTATTTATAACTTCAGATTGTCATGAAGCATACAATTGTACGTTCAGGATGGCTCTCATCTATTACGATCAAAGCCTCTTATAGCGGTCATTTCAAGTCTTTGCTTTGACCTTAACATGGATGCACACCTAAACGTAGAACTTTCTACTCTTTAAAAATCTGAAGTCATTTGTCCTACCATTTAAAAAAAAAAAAAACATTACGTGACCTCCAGATCACCTTGAATGCAATTTAATGTCAAAGTCACCCCATGTGTACATTTTAGTCTATAGTAGTAGGACTTGTCAATCAAAGACGTTCCTAATAATAATGCATCAAGAACAAAATTTTCAATCAATTGTCAGAACTCGCCAGTGAACAAGGCTGTCCTAGTATTCATTACGGGGAAAGAGAGTTTCTTATATCTGGTCTTTTATTATCCCACTTCTCGATACTTTCTTCTTTCAAGTGGTCACTCCTTTCGTGAGACGAATCTTCTTACGTTTGTGCAATCGTTTTTCGCAGCGTAATCTCCCAGTTGTTTATAACGGGCTGCGGGTCTCGAACGTGTCGGCGGACAAGTGTCGGAATATTCGATCGGATCATTTCGACCGACACTTGGCCAAGCGGAAATGCATTCGCAGTGCCGAGTGACGCGAGCCTGCAATTTAAACCGCATTTTCGTGCGAGCCGTTATAATTGAGGTCTGGGCGCGCGAGCTGACCGCCACCTCGTTCGGACCGATGAGAGATCGCATTTATGATGACTTTGATGGTGGACGGAAAGGAGAGGTAGTGTATATAGTCATGTCCAAATTTGACGTATTCGCGCGCCTGGAATCGGTACAACCGCAGGTCTTGGATATATATATATATATCGCATTACGTCTGTATTCCTTTTTCTCCTCGACGCGAGGTGCTGACCAAAACCTCATCTCCGCTTTCGATACGTGTTAGGCTCATTTCTTTTTACGCAGCAAATATCAATTCGAACCCAAAATGAAATGTTATTGAGTCGACGCTAATAGTCTTATTCAACCATTGCTGCATTATGTAACATCGACAGATATGTCTCGTGTTTTCCAGGTAATTAATAGCTTTTGCCAAGTTTAGACTTTACCGTATATTATGAAAATATCTCCTGAAATAAATCTTATACTCGATCCCTATTGAACATAATGTACCAAACTCTTCACCATAGTGAGCGCCAATTGTTTCGAAGTGAACATATAACTTCAGATACGGACGTGTCTATACCCAGTCCTGTGAAAGGAGTCGCAACAAGTGTAATCAACGTCAGGGGATTCCATTGAAACGAGTCGTAAGTCCGTGGAGGCCCCGAGGAACATAATCGCGACGCACTTTGGGCCTTCGACCCAAAAACGAAAATGCGAAAGGCTCGAAAAAGAAGCCAATTCATGGGATCGTTTCTCTCGCGAATTGTCGGCAGACTTACCCTTAACGACAGAGATCGCGTGCACTTAACGTACCCTCGATATCGAAACTTGGAAAGTACAAAAAGAAGGTGCGAAAGTATGAAGTACGAGGGACTCCTATATCTCTCGTATTTCTTCCGTATAGTAGTACGCAACGTAGCGTTGGATAAACTTTGGATTCTTGAAAGTCTTCAAATGGTCGATTTGCGCAATTAATCAAGATCCTGTCTGTTCTTACGAAGAAACTTCAAAAACCCCCAAGTTACGAGTTACATCCAAATCAAATGAATTTTTGACATTTTTTTTTTCGCCATATTGAATTTATGTCTTCACCATAATCTGTTTAAGAAACAATGGTTATCATGCGAATCTCAACAGATTTCAATGTAATCTTGACATGAAGAAAATCACGTTTTATAAATTTGTGGCATACCGTACATTTTTCCTTTCTGCTCTCATGGAACGCGTCTTGTATCATACATCCGAGAATTTCTCGTGATATCGAGTTCTAAATCGGATAAATCGGCGGCTTCTTTTCGTTTCTTTCACGCGGCAATCGACAACAGAAAGCCATCGTGCGATTTATCTGGATGTATGTATCGCGCGCGATACGAAATAATCGCTTCGTTATGCCTTACCCTTATACCCTTTAGCACGAAATCGTAAAGAAGACTTTTCACAACCACGCAGAGAATATCGACTATTTCTTATATCGCGCACAATCGCGCGATATTCGTGAACACGCGATGTTCAAACGCAGCTTACGAATAGCTCATGATGCACAGATCAATTCCCGAGATACGCGAATCTTTTGACGACGTGTAACCACGTGCCAGCGCTGCCTGAGCGCAAGAAGCGATCCGCGTTATATGTCATTACACTCTCGGCGTGATAGAATCACGTCTGTAATTCCAGTTAGGTAATCCTGATGTTTCGATTAATCCTACAACGTAACAGGTTGAAGTCGCAACGTAATTATATTTTTCAATAATAGAAACACCAGCATTTTTATAGTTATGACCCAGGAGATTCCTAATGACCTTTACAACATAAATAATAATAGTATTATGGAGGTAAATTGACGTTAATAAAAGCGATATTCAGGAAAAAGCGAAAACTACCAGAAATTAGCAGATCGCTCCGATTGGGCAGTGGCGTTAAATTGAAATCACGCCTAGAACATTTACACGGTGCAGTTTAACTCAAGAAAATTGACGTTTCCGGCCGCACCTTTACTTGGTTCGGTCTTTCTTCCATCAGATATCGCAGTTGCACTCGTGAAAGTATAATTTCACGTCCTGTCAGTAAGGAGCATATAGGACCAGATTCTATTCTTTCATGATCCACCATTATACCCCCATATGATCAGTAGAGGTATCCTTTGTCTTGGTATAAATTTAAGACGCGAACTTCAAGTTGCCACACGAACCTTCATCCAAATTGGATATACTATGCAAGAACAATCGTGTTGCAAAGGCATCGTCGTTCGTCAACTTTTGTGACATCTTGTACATTATATACGTAACAACATATTTCAAAGAAATTACAAAACATCACGCATCAGAATTTGAGTGCGGATGATAACGATTGGAGATTCCTGGAGAGAAATTGAAGGTACGTGCATTGACACTGGGCGTTTCCGATCGTCTCAAGATTCGTGAATGTCAGTCGGCGTCGAATGGACTCTGGTAAGAACGATTTACGGCCGACGTGCACCGGCGCCACGAGACTCGCCGAGGATGGAATATTGCCAATGCCAATGTGTCGACGCGATTGTAAACCAATATTCTCGGTCCTCTTACACGCTCATCCGACATCAAGGAGTGACACGTTAAAGTCCCGATTGGGACACGGATTATTCTCAGTGCTACATTGCATATGTCGTGCACGTACTCGCCTGGACAATGCATGTAGTAGTACTTGAAAAAAATGAAAGTATATTTTGAGAAATGGAATACTTGTTGTCTTTAATGATTTTCCATATCTATCACGGATAGAAATGAATTCGCAATTGCTGCGAAATGTAATTTGCTGGAACTAATTCGCTGCTTTAGCTAATTGATTGTAATAATATAAACAAACTTTAG